>PVKA01008334.1:0-32747 GCA_004027165.1 Ctenomys sociabilis
GTCAGAGCATCTGCCCACCTCCTTGCCCTTGATCCTCTCTGTGTATTTAGAATTAATAAAGGCTTTCCCTCTCCTATTTCTGTTTCTCTGCCACACCACCACAGCTGCCATCCCTTTTGCCTCTAAAACCTATCTATCCATCTATCTTTCTATCTATCTATCTATCTATCTATCTATCTATCTATCTATCTATCTATCTATTTATCTATCTATCTACCTATCATCTATCTATCATCTACCTATCATATATTTGTCTGTCTGTCTATCTATCTATCTGAATTTTAATACTATCTCAATTAAAAACTTCAACCAAACAAGATGCTGTTTTGGTGTGTGCATGTGTGTGTGTTCTGTATGTATGTAAACACACAAGCTGATTCTGCAATGCCAATATTAATATAAAAGAACTACAATAGTCAAAACAACTTTGAGTCAGAACAAAGTTGGAGGGCACACAACCCTTGACTGGAAGACTTCCCAGAAAGCTCCAGTAACTGAGCTATGTGCTAACAGCAGAAGGACAGAGCTCAGGAGAACAGAGCAGAAATCTACAAATAGGCAAGCACTCACATCTACAAAATAATGATTAACTCCAAAGGGATGGCAGATACTATGAAACCCAAAACTAACAGTTCTAGAAGAATGTATAAGAGAGAAATGTTTGCTATAAAATAGCATCTCCGCATCTTCAGAAATAAGGCAGCTCTCAGCCCGAGAGCACCACCACAGGGAATCTTCCGGCTGTCTGATCCACAGACAGAAGATGTTTCCAGAAATAACCTCTGTCTTTGGGAACCATTTGGTTCAGCACAGCTCCTAACACCTCTGTGCCTTCACTATCCAGCTGCAAGTTGAAGCAGGCATTGGTGTCAGGTTAGTGGGGAGAATCATGTTATCCTCTGGCTTTTTCCATTCTTGCACACAGCCTTATTGGTTTTCTATGTGGCCACAGAAGTCTGCTTAGTTTTTATTCTTATGAATTAAAAGAGTTCTCCTTAGCCAGTGATGGAAAAAATCTGTGGTGTTGCTCACTCCCTGTCCCCAGTGATCTGTTTTGCAGCTCTCCCTGGGCAGTGCTCTGTAGCAGCTGCTCTTTCTCTTTGCTGTGTACATGTCTCCTTTTTATCTTAGAAGACAGGGCAATTTCTTTGAAATAAAGCCCCCTTCTCCGCTGCGAGTGACCTTGGGACTTTCGCACTATCATTTCCCAGCTGTATTAGTGACTCCAAATTCAATTTCCAGGTTCCTGAAAGCTTTCTCTTGTCCACCTTGTGTTCAGTTGCCTTTGTTTAAGTGTCCTACAGGGCAATTGCTTTGGGATCCTTGTATCCATTTTAACATGTGTCTAACTTCGCCAAAGAGAATTGCAGCAAGCATGGCTTCAATGGCTGGGCCCTGGGCAGTGATCCAGGGCATCGTAGCTGGGGCTTCTGTCTTATCTCTGGGTGCTGTGAATAGCCAGTAATGAGAAAAGAAGGGACTGTCATGCGAGGCCTTTGGGGTCCAGATCATGCAAATCACTTAACAATATATAGTACAGATGCAATTACTCGCCGTACATTGAACTAAGAGTGTGTGGCTAACAGTAAACTTGAATAATGAGCAATTATAGCATATTTTAAAATGCAGATGCGTGCCTTTGATTGATGGTGGGATGGTGGTCATGGCGATACCATTGAAACACGCTATTTATGGTTGTCATCAATTATATTGGTGTTTGTCAGGGAATGGCCTTCTGAAACTTAGCTCCCTCATTTGTAAAATTTATGTCTACAGCCTTTTGGGGATCGGAAGCTCTAGGCCACCTGCCTGGTAATTATTAAAACAAAATTTATTTTGATTCCACTGCCCATGATTTCTTGTCTTTTAATCTTATAAATCCTGTTCCCCCCCCCAAAAAAAAGGGAGGAAATAGGATTCCTGTCCAGTGCCCAGGATAATTGAGCAGTCATGGCTGCCTGCGTTGTGAAAGATTTTAAGGCTCTACGTAGGACCACCTGGGCACAGGCTGTGGCATCGGTGGTAGCTAGAATGCCTGGGGTATTGCAGGCCAGCCTGTGAGTTTATCCTGATTCCACCCTTCCTCCCAAAGACCGGTTTTATTCCCTTTCCCCACACTTCTCCCTCTGAGTGGAATTTACACTGTCTGAATACAATGTCCCCTACCAGTGAAGTTTACAAGAAATTTACAAACTCTGCTTGCAATCATAACTCATCAAAATTAAACAAAGCTTCGAAAAATAAACTAGACCTCGTCTTCCTTGCAAAATAAATGGATTAGTTCAGTATGTGGTGTTTCTCCGGATCTATTCCCTGGACACCCAGGGAAAACAAATACACTCCTTTTCCACCCTTCTTTGTTCTATTATTTCAAGGAGAAGCGGCACCCACGCTTAGAACCTCTGTTTCCTGCACACAGTAAAGAGCTTTAGTAGCTGCTTCCCCGTTGAGGGTGTCAGCATTCAGGGGAGATTTGTTTATCTCATAAGTGAAATCATAGTATTAATAACTTTCTCTCTAATCACAATCACCAATCTCCTGTCTTTAAACAGAAAAGATCACTTTCATTCTTTACTTGAACGTTGCTCAGCACTGAATGTCCATTCAGATGGCCGCCAGCTGGGAAGAATGTCTAAGACATATCCATTATCATTAGTGGAATAATTTTTTGCTGTCTTTTTATGCTAAGTACACTGTGCTTTGTCTAGTCACTGCATCAGTTGAAGTCTGAAATTTGAAATATTTATTTTATTCATGGTAAGTGAAGTCTTTCGGATATTAAAAAAAAAATTATGGTTCCCCTTTGGAGCAACTTCATGGATTTAGTAAGGTGTTCTAGGTCCCTGAGGCCCCTATGCCTGTGTATGTTAAGTGTATGTGCGTACATGTGTGGAGATACATTCTAAGTGCTCCGTGGGGTGATTGCAGACCCTCAGAATGAGTGATGAGGGCACTCTCAACGAACTTTAAATTTATTCTGCCTAAATTCTTTATTACAAAATAAGGAAACTCAGAGTCAGAGAGAGAGAGAGGCAGGCAGGCAGGCAGGCAGACAGACAGACAGACAGACAGACAGACTCTCATTTTAAACTCTTAATAAAATAGAAGGGCAAGAACAAAAATGAAACGACCTCACAGGTACAGGGAGGCACACATCTAGGCAAAGATGTCTGCGCTTCTGCTGAGGTTCCCACCCTGCCCCCTCCCTAATCCAGCCTCCCATTTTGAGCAAGAGACGTTCATTTTTCCTGGGGATGTTTCTGTACACTAAGAAATCAGAGGCTCAAAGGGACTCTTTCATGAAAACGGCCGGTGCCCTAGAAAATGTGAGCTACTTTTATAACAAGACATTCTTTTCCTTCCTGTGCCTCCAAAGTCATCTTTTTAAGTCAGCCCCCAATCTCACTATCATTTGTGTCCCGGATATCTGGTACCTTTGTAGAAAAGATCTCAAGGAAAATGTTTTCCTGTGAGATCATTACATTTAGGCCACCACTCCTTCACCATGAAATTTAAATAGTGGAAATGAAACAGTACTTCCTCAAGAATAAGAATCTGCCATGGTTTCCCTACTACAACAGTCATAGCAGTGAATGATTGAAGACCTTATGTATATAAAATTCACAAGTACTGGGTAAGGAGATTGGTAAGTTATTTTTTATTAAACTCTGCACTTTCCCTAAAGACTCTTCTTCTGTCAAGATTAAGCGGTACAGCTTTTAATATTTGTGTGGAAACAAATGCCTTTGATCTCACAGATGCCATGGAGAGGAGATGCAAGAGGCCCATTTCTCAAAGGGAAAACAATCCTCCTGGGCTGCTAGCATATGCTCAGAATTATCAAGGCCCAGTGCACTGGTCATTCTCAAAACAGACACTGAAAGACTTGCAAAGAAATACTGTTTCCCTGGGAGACAGTTCTCAGGAAAGGGATGATGGACCTATGTCCACTTCATCACATGGATTTTTTGGATTCGAAGCCATTTCTAGGGAAGGATCAGATGACCAGGTATGTCCTTATAAGTGTCTCTGTGTGCCCACCAGACAAAGATACTTAAAGTTGATGCTAGAACTTCTTTACCTTCTTTCCTGTAAGCCTTCACATAGTAAATGCTCAATAAAAGCATTCGAAATGAACCAGTTTACAGCAGATACAACAGAACTCTAGGCTAGTGATATCAGTGTATGATAATTTCTCCCCATCCACAAGAAGGCATTTGGTAGTCTAAAGACATTTTGGGTTGTTACAGCTTGGGGACATGAGCAATTAATGCACAGGGGCTAGAATCCAGGGATGTAGCTGAAGATCCTGTGGTGTACTGGACAGAGCAGCCATGCAGCACAGAACTAGCTCTTGTTGCTGGGCTCCCTTCCCCGTGGAGGGAGCTGCATCAGCTTAATCTCACACCCAAGAGAGAGGTGATGCAGACTGATGCCACTTGGACGAGAGCCTGATAGTACAAAGACCAGGCTTTTCTTCATCCCTTTCATCCTGGGTCTGAGAAACTCACAGCCATTGCTGTACACATCCACACTACGAGCTTTCTAATTCAGGCACCAAGAAGCTCAGGAGGTCCTGTCCAGCCTGAGCCTGAGTATATGAGTTCGTTACACAGCAGCTTAGTGTTAGACCTGCCGTCATTTCTCCTCCCTGAAGCATACAGTAAACCTCTTGCTTAGCTCAGAATTTGAGGGGTTGGGGAGATGGCTCAGTAGAACTAGCACTTCTCTGGCAAGTGCAAGGGCCTGAGTTCAATCCCCGGTTCTGCAAAAAAAAAATAAAAAACTTTGAGTGAGGGGAACTAAACCATACTTAGGGACTCACCAGCTCCCCAGAGCCAATGTCTGACAGGCACTGAGACCCACCAAGGTGCTTCCTTAGCAACATGCTGGACTACCTCACCCGTGAAGTTGTAGATTTCTTCTTGGTGAAGAATTGCAGACTCTCAATGAAGCCTGCAATCTTATCCTTTTGATACTATCAAAATGGTTTTAAATTTGGGGGAATAGAGGGTTAAGTGGCATTCATGAGCCCATGGACCAACCAGAAGTGATGTTGCAGCAGACACTGAAATGAGCCACAGTGGGAAGGAAGGTTTGGGGATAAAGCCTGCCGCAGGCTTGCTAACACAAGGCATGTGTCTCGCTGATAGGAAGCAGGTGACATGGTCTTCTCAAGCTGAACAGGCACAGAGGGCCACCAGACCCTTGCAGGGGCATGGTTCACAGGTCTCCACATGAACTGAGGATATAGTAGGGTGTGTTTTCATTAGCTAATCACGTATGAAGAACAATCTTTTCAACTTATCACTCTTCATAATGGCAAACCTTTAAAAAAAACAAGCATATTCTTCAAATGTTTTCCCCAAAATGGACCAAGAAAAATGATTTCAATTTCCCGTAGCTGTGCCTAAAAAAGCAATTTCTCCCTGGACACACAAGTTTTATGTTCAGTGTTTTCCCTATAAGGTCAATGATTACATCTGATTCTTAATTAGCTACGGAAATATAGATAAAATGTGGGATTTATATATAGCTCCTAGATTTTAGGAAACAAGCTATTGATATTTTCTTTGTTTATGGTATGATTTCTTGGTGGGCATAGCCAAGATCAGTTTTACTTGCTTTATTTGCTAGAGGAAAATTAATATTTGATGTTGAGCTAAACTGCTTACTTTTGAAAATGTATATTCAAGGGTCAGCCAGATAGTCCAGTGGACTAAAGTGCCTGCTTACACAAAGAGAAGTGGCCAGGGTTCGATTCCTGGTCTGCAGTACCAGCTCCCCCCCAAGACCCTGTCAGGTGCACTGAGACTGGGTGTAGTGGCACATGCCTGTAATCCCAGTGCTGGGGAGCTGAAAACAGGAGAATCACTGTGAGCCCTATCTGTGTAGTGAGACCCTGTAGACCTTGTGCTAAAATACATTAAAAAAAAAAAAAAAAAGAAAGAAAAAGAAAAAGAAAATGTCCATTCAGTTTTGCTAATTTGCTGTATAGCTCTTGTAGGATTTCTCCCAGCTATTAAGGTTATCTGACACCACCAGCATCACAGGTCATCATGTGCCTCACCTGAAATTGTTCCCATTTCTTTTTGTGTGTTTGATTTTTTTTTTTTTTGACATCAGAGATCGAACTCAGGACCTTGCACTTGCCAGGCAGACATTTATGCCACTGAACTTTATCCCCAGCCCCTACTCCAGTTTCCTGAGTATCTACTTCATATCACAAATTATGATATGTGACATATTTTTTATTTTATATTTACTTAAGGGCTGGAGAGATAGCTCAACAGTCAAAGCACCTGTCTGGCAAATGCAAGGACCTGAGTTTGATCCCCAGTAGCACATGCCATGCTGCCCATAACTCTGGGCACACCGGGTGTCGGAGTGCATACCTCTAATCTCAGCACTGGGGAGGCTAAGAGGAGGATCACTATGAGTCAGAACTGCATAGTGAGACCCTGCATCAAATAAATAAATAAATAAATAATTTAAAAATTAATATTTATTTACAGTTTACAATAACCACATAAAATGAATATTATGTCATTTTACAGATTTTACAGAAGAAGAAACATGTTAAACAATTTAAGTAGTGTGCTCTAGGTTATATAACTACAGGGGCAGAGTATAGATTTGTTCTCAACTTCATTCTCCTTGTGATTTCATGTGTTTGGGTTCCCTGATTTGAGAACCAAGGTAACCTTTGGTGATAAGTTTCCTCAATATAAGATGCATGAAGTTTGGGAAACACAGGTAGTTAATCACAAAACTTTTATGTGAAGTACTGCTCAAAAACACATCTGTGAATTTCTAGTAATTGCATTTCTAGCAATGCAATTTTTCTGTACTTTTGACTGTGGTAGAAGATATACAAACTACTACATCTGATAAAATTACCCGGAGTGGAAAATATAGACACATCGACACAAGGAGTGCAAGAAAAAAGGGAAAATCCAAGTAATAACAGAAGACTGTGTTAACATCATTCTGTTTATAATGATATCTTATAGTTTTTTAAGAGGATGCCATGAAACAGGGTAGAGATAGACTAAGAATTTGAATGAAGAGCTTCCCTGAAGATTCATAGTGAGTCATAAATTCCAGTGGAAGAGTATTAAGTGGTGTGTCCTTTGGAATTTGATTAAGTCATGAAGCTCTGCCCTCATGAAGGAGATTATCTCTCTTATAAAAAAAGACTCAAGGCTGAAGAAAATACTTTCTTTCCCTCCTGCTCCTTTTGCAATGTGAAAATGCAACTTTTGCCTCTTGCGGAGCATTCATTAAAAAGCCCCATCTTGGAAATGGAAACAAAACCAAGAGAAATGACTGCTGTTTATAAATTACCTGTCTCTGACATTCTGTTGTAAAAACATACACAGACAACGTCCCAGGGCTCTCTCTGTATGGAATTATTGTTTGCAGTTAGATCACAAAACCTTTGTATTAGAGTTTCCCAGTGAACCAGAAACAATAAAAATATTTTGTAACAAACTGGCTTTCCTAGTTGTAGAGCCTGAAAAGTCTCAAGACATGCAGTGCCAGGTTGGCAGGCTGGAGAAGGAAGAGTGAACATGATGCTTGTGATTTGGGTGCAAAGGCCTGAGAACCAGGAGAGCCAGGGATGTAGCTCCATTTTAAATATTTATCTCCTCAACAACTCATACTGACCTGTAGTTGCCAGTGGATGATCTTAACAAATGGGACATTTAGAAGTTTAGGGTATGAGAGCTCTGTTCTCATGAGTAGAATTACTGCATTGTAGGGGCGCAACTTTGGTCTCCTTCCTCTTTTTGATGGTCAGCCTGCCACCACATGAACACAAAGCATTCCTCCATTCCTAAAGCTGCAGGCGTCAAAGCACCACCTTAAAATCAAAGAACATAAGTCCTTGCTAATCACAAAAACTACTGGTTCCTTGATCTTGAACTGCCCAACCTCAGTAGCTTGAGAAGTACTTTCCTGTTCTTTATAAATTATTTAGGCTCAGGCGTTTTGTTATGACAACACACAGAAAGCAAGGTACGTCCTGAACACTGCTAAACTCAAAACAAAGGAAGAGTCAGTGTTTCAGTTCAAAGGCCATCATCAGACAGGAGGAATTTTCTATAACTCTGCCTTATTCTATTCCAAATCCCCTTTTATTTTTTCATTACTGCCATGACGTTCTTGGTTAAATATAAAAGTGATCATATCACATAGTTTAACTTCTTATTGTTCATAAGACAAGAAATTATGTTCTTTGGATAGCCTAACACCCTTCCCATCCTACACCCCGGTGGCCTGGACCAATGCAACCTCTACAACCAATCTGGCCCAAGCCACTGACATTTACCTTTCAGCCATTGTCCAGTTCTAGAATTTTCCATGTTATTCTGCCACTGAGTTCTAGACATAGATGGGTTCCACTACTTAGGGTATTTCAGATTTCCCATTGTTTCACAGAATTAATAATTCCTTGTCCTCTTCCTGTCACTCCAGCACCATTACTTCAAACTTCCATCCCTTAGCCTAAGTCATCTTTCTTACTGCTCATGTCTATGCTCCTTTGTTTGAAATAGTCATTTCTGCTTCATATTTCTGGGCAACTGTTTTTATTTAATATTACCTAGTTATCCTTGTATTCACAAAACAAACCATTCTATCATAGAAATCTTCATGAATCTCCATTCCTTTCTTTTTGCTTTAACTATCAACACCATGTGGATCTGTGGATCTTTCGCACCTTTGTACTGTTCCACTTCTTATTCAAATGTCACATTTTGTTCTTAAACACCTTAGTTTGGATTTCTAAAGCATAAAGACACTTTCTTTTAAAAAATACATGAAATATTTCACATTGTCATATTTCTAGAAATTAGTGTCTTAAAATTTTGAAATATCCTGTGATTGTTTAAAAATTGCATAATATTTAAACATAAACCTGGCTTCCCTTATTCCAGCAAAATGGATGCCACATATTAGATTTTTTTTTGTAGTTTTGTTTAAAAAGATGTTTATTTCCCCCACGTAGAACTTCTTCCCTTCTGTAATTGCCCTATTGACTAGTTAGACTGACACCTAATAAACAAAACGCAAGGTGGCCGCATGGATTTCTTGGTAGCCCCAGCACCGTCCCTGCGATCTGGCGTTCACACATGCGTACTGAGCTCACCCCACACTAGTATGTTCTGCTGCTTCCTCTTCTTCTGGGATGGGAGTCAGAGCCAAGGGTCCGTGCGATGTGATCTGGAATCCAGAGGAACCCCTTGCCCTCCTCCCCAAAGTCAGGCCTTCTGTCTTTTGTTAATTTTTCTTCTTGCTGATAGCCTTTTAAGACTGGTCAAAAGGGTAAGGCGCGTGGAACCCCTTACTGTAAGTCACTACTGATAAGTTGTTTGGTGACTGCTGGGGGACAGATTTACAGAGTTCTGTGACAGTCTATCCTGATCTTGCTCAGTGTGGTCAGGAGGAGGAGCCCACCTATTTTTTTGCTGATCGAGTTGAACCCGGAAGCTCCAGGGTCTTTAAGTTGTTTTCATCAGTCAGGTTGAAGTTTCCTTCTACCTTGCGATGCAGCTGTGTGTTGAGCTCCGTTTCAAAGGATGACAGCTGCTGTGTTACTCCTAGAAGTCCACCGACCTCCACACTGAGAACCACTCAGATGACATCTCCAAAGTGGAGTCCTGTAGCAGTGCACACCCGCCACTGTCCCTGACACAGTCCTGGTCTGCGGGGGCTGCACATCTGGGCGCTGACATCTGTGATCTCCTGGGGCTCTAGGGATCTCGCCATCACCATGGTCACATGTCCAAATTGGTCTCCCCGACATATTTAAGACAAACCCGTATTGGCTAGACTTGTGCTCCAGAATTCTGGATCCTCCATATTTTTACAAACTGAGTATCAGGAGATATCGACTCCCCTTCTCCTATGGTGACATCTTCAACAAAGGACATCGAGGGCACACTGATGTTTGGGCTCTCAAAGTCATAACAGGCTCCAGTTGCCGCTTGTAGGTTCCAGTTGGTCATGTCCAGGCCAGATTGAGATGGGAACAGAGCAGCTGCCGGAACGCGGAGATGAACACGACCTTGTCTGGGCATGGTGGTGCCCAGACAGCTTAACTTCTGCCTCAGCTCAGGTCCAGGTCCTCATCCCTGCCCTCCGTGGTGGGCCACAGCACCGCTTCCCTGCCTCCTCACAACCGAGCGGTCGCGCCTCTCCACCAGGCCCAGGGACTAGAGGGGCCCACTGCTAGGTGGCACCTCGACCCCGTGCCTCAGAGGTAGGCCCTGGGCCTCTCACAGCCTCATGGGGTAAACTCCACTTATTAGATCTCAATTAAATATTGCTGGATAAGAGACAAGTGAATGGTGAGTAAATATATGTGAATTGAACTAAATAGAAGGGTTCAAAAATGCCTGAAGAACATGTTTTATAGAAAACCTGTTAGACTGTTTTCTACTGTCTTCTGTATCTCACATAAGCCAAATACCTCTTTAAGTGCATTCTTGGATCTTGGGGCAAGTTGTACATTGGTATAGACTCAAGAGTCAAGAAAATTTTTGTCTTTACACCACGCTTCACATTTTTTACTCTTCCCCTTGATGAAAATAAGAAATGACAGTGATTTTTTCTCCTGCAGGACCTTTCCGGACCAAAATCCAGACACACCATGTGAATGAGACCCTCTGCCATGCCCGTGGGACCCCTCCACCCTGCAGGAGCCCTCCCCAAGCGCACCAAGTAAGTGAGAACTTCTGTGACGCTCTGAGGATGCCCAGATCCAGCCCAAGCCCAAGACCAGTGAATATATGGAAGAGTTTCTGGCTTCCCTGAGCCCGCGGGCCCTCTCTGAACCAAAACCAGGCCCTCAGGACCTCCCCCCTCACACACACACACCCCTCCAGAGCCCATCTCCCAAGCCCAGTAAGTGATTGACAACTTCTGCTGTACTCTCCAGACCCCCAGATCCAGTCCAAGCCCAGGTGCAGCAAGTGTGTGGGAGAGCTTCTGTGTTCCCCTGCGCTCCCTGGGCCAGTGGCACAACAGAGGGGCACCACAGGGGCACAACAGCTTCACTTCCAAAGGCTGCAGTGGGAAGGAGCTTAACACAACAGCTAGACCCAAGCCAGGCACAAATGGATAAACTCAAACTTAATAGATCTGCACCTGAATTTTAGTAGGTGCTAAGGTTATAACTGCACCAAAGGTCTACATGAAAGGTCAGAACTCAGTGTTAGACAGTGATTTCTTTCTTCTTTTCCTAATTAATAAATTAATTAATTAAGGGAGGGACTCACTATGCAGTTCTAGGGATCCTGCTGCCTCGGCAGTGCCGGGATTATCAGCATGCGCCACTGTTTTAGTTATTCTTCTCTCCTTGCTGGGACAAATACCCAACACCCAAAATGAACGAAGAAAAGGTTGATTTGGCTCACAGTTACTGGAAGTTTCAGTCCATATTCAGCTGGCTCCAAGGCAGAGGGGCACATGGCAGAGAGCAGCAGTTCAAGACAGCCAAACAGCAACAACAACAACAAAGAGCAATGGCTACAGAAAGTCTGTCTCTCTCTCTGTTACATTACATTCAGGCTCTCTGTCTCAGGCTGGAGGAAGTACTCACACCCATAATCCCAGCATTGGATCATACATAATCCCAGTGGATCACAAATTAATCACAAACTCTAGAAGCCCCCACCTCACAACCTCATGAGGCTTTGGGGGGGGACAACTGGACACAAACTATAATAGCCACCATGCCCAGTTTCAGGGCAAGGCACTCCCAGAGTTCAGGGCCCTGCACAGAATGTGGTACCGAGGACTGAACTTGGGTCTTGTTCTTGCTAGGCAGGCACTTAGACCATTGAGCCATCTCCCCAGCAATAACTGATTTCTGTTGCTAGGGATTTCAACTTTCTTTTTTCCCATCAGTCTCTCTTTTTCATTCCCAGAAAGCACTGAGCACTTATAAGTGGATAAACTCAATTCAAAGTGGCTGTACTGGGCATTGTGGGACTCAGTAGTTGATGCAAGGCTCTTTCTCCACATAAGCACTTGAGCTTGTCTGAGTGGATCTCAAGTAAGGATTTCAAGACTTACTTGATCTTACAGTGAAGTGAATGAATGGGAGAAGATATTTATAACCTAGTCACAGTTTATCAAATGCTCTTATCATTTTTAAATTTGAGTTTGTTTTCTTTTTCTTTTTTTTTTTTTTTTTTATCTTTTTGAGATAGGGTCTCACTATGCAGTTCAGGCTGGCCTTAAGCTCACTTTGTAGCCCAGGCTGGTGTCAAACTCACAACAATCCTCCTGCCTCAGCCTCCCAGTGCTGGGATTATAGGCCTGACCCACCACACATGGCTTTTGAGTTTGTTTTCTACCCTACGTTGTTAGGTAGAAGTGCATCACAGGCCATGGCTATGTCATTGTCTTCTTTTATACCCATCCTGTGTGTGTATATTTCCCTTGACTATATTTATTTCAGAGATCTTGAATCTACTGTGAAGAGAGTCATAAGGCAGGTTTCATCTTCACAGTGCAATTTCTGAGCCTATTTTCAATTTGGGCCACTTTATGATTCTTGAAAGATAGAATGTATGGAGGATATACTCAAAATTTTATTGTCTTTGGTGCTATATGGACCATTCAATATACATTTGTTTTATAATGAAATTTGTTCACTTAAATTCATTGAATCTTTAAGTGCTAACAGTACACCATGAGAATGCGACACAAATTATTTAACCAGTCTCCTGTGGATGGACACTGGGTTGCTTCTGACTGAGGTTATAATTTTATAAATGATACAGATAATCTCTTAGATTCACTGGGGCCTCTTTCTATCCTGGCATGTGCCAGATAACTGAAGTCCACCGGACTGAGATTCTTGGAAAGTTGGCCGGATCATGGGCACATTGTATTCAGCAGTAAATTGATCCCCTGCTGCCAATAGCTGAATGACCGTTAGATGTGGGGACCAGTTGAAGGTGGGGGCACCCTGGGGTGTGGCACCCCGGGACAATGTGCTTCTCCCTGGTGCTCCTCCCTGTGCTCTGCTTCCCAACCCTCGAGAGGGTGAGTCACTGGGCCCCGTCCTGCCCCTCCCTCAACATGGTGTCTGCACTGCACAGCTGGAGAACCACGGATTGAGACTCTGTTAGCTGTGAGCCAAATTAAACCTCACACCCTACAAGCTCTAAGTGTTCAATATCTTGTACCAGAAATGGGAACACTGACCAATCCACATGTCTTTTCACAAGTATTTTGATTGATTGACTGACTGATTGACTGGTTTTGCTGTTTTGAGAGTCAAGTCTTTCTAGGTGGCCGAGGCTGGCCTGGCAGTACATCACCTATGCTGGATCCCATTCCAGTGAGGCTCTGCCAGGTGCAGGGGTACAAGTGCATGCCACAGCTAGCTTCACCTATTTTAAGTCTTCTGTGTAGCTTTATCTTAAGTGTATATTTTAAAACTCTGTAGTTATCGGGCTGGGGAGACAGCTCAGTGGAATAAATGCTTGTCTGGAAAACGCAAAATTCTGAGTTTGATCCCTGGTACCATGAAAAAAAAAAAAAAAACTATAGTTCTTGTATTTAGTAGGAGAGCTTCATTTATGCATGTTCATTTTAATAGTTAAAAATACACTGTCCATTTTCTGTCTGCTTTATTGCTGTCCTTTTGGTTTGCTTGATTAATTGTCTTTTATTTTCACTTGTTACACAATGCAAGTTTTACTTAGAAATAAGGTAGATTTTGTTTTGAAGTAATACATGCAAGTATTCTGCAGATTACATTTAAGTTGAAAAATGTCATTTTCAAACAAA
This sequence comes from Ctenomys sociabilis, assembly GCA_004027165.1. Classification (NCBI taxonomy): domain Eukaryota; kingdom Metazoa; phylum Chordata; class Mammalia; order Rodentia; family Ctenomyidae; genus Ctenomys; species Ctenomys sociabilis. Next base: position 13,813 of record PVKA01008334.1, read on the forward strand.
TGAGAAATAGAATATTTTAATACCTTCTTAAAAAATTTAATTCCTTTATTTGTTATAATTACTTAATGTGTTTCATAGGAAAAAGTCATTAATAGGTGTCATTGAGAATAGAAACATACTATTTCTCTTTACTTAAAATTCCATGAAGTTCCAGCAAAGTAGCTCAGTGGACTAAGCACCTGCTTAGGCAAGCACAGGGACCAGGGTTCCATCCCCAGATCCACACACTGTGCCAGCCCTGCCCCTAAAGTGCACTGAGCCAGCCACCAAGTCCAGGCCTGGTGGCACAGGCCTGTAATTCCAGTGCTGGAGAAGCTGAAAACAGGAGGATCACTGAGTTCAAGCTACATAATGAGACCCTGCACACATACACACACACACACACACACACACGTAAAAATAATAATTTTTTTTTTTTAATTCCATGAGACAGGGCCAGAGAGATAACTCAGTGGTCTAAAGTGCCTACTTAGGCAAGCTTAACAAGCATGCAGGGACCACAGTTCCATCCCTGACACCACATGCTTCGCCAGCCCCACCCCCAGGGTGGGCGAAGCCAGGCCCAAAAAGAAAAAATCATTTGAGAATCTAAACTTCGAAGAATTTTAATATTTTCATTAAGTTTCTTAAACATTTTTCCAAACATTATTTATATAAAAATTATTATTTACTGGTTTCATAATTTTAACTGCCTTCCTCATTCTTCAGTGCATTATTTTGATTGATTTATGGTAAATTATAGTATTTCTTCACATAATTGAATTAGAAAAGACATGTATGTGTTTTATTTTCTGAGTGCTTCCTTGTCTCAGAATGAAAGTATGTCTGACTTTCTACTGCTTGAAATGCTTCTGTGCTCTGGCCAATCTGCTATTTGATGCTGCTACTTCATTTTAAAATCCAGTAATTGTACTTTTATGGAAATCTAGCTTTCTCTGAATCATGTCTCCCCTTTTATTATTCACCACATTAGGCAATTATATTGATATATATTTAATTCCTACAGAGGCATTCAATCTTATTCCCAAAATTTGCCTCTGTTTTGACTTTCAGAGGCTTTTCAAGATAATTCGTAACACTCTTCTTTCTTCTTCCTTCCCTGTCTCTTTCTGTCTCTGTGTCCGTGTGTCTCTCTGTGTGTGTTTTTTAATTATTATTTTTATTCTGTGTGTGTGTGTGTGTGTGTTTATATTCACCTACAGTTGTGCCATGCACAGTGACACACATCTGTAATCCCAGCACTTGGGAAGCCGAGGCAGGAAGATTGCAGAGAGTTTGAGGCCAACCTGGGCTATATAATCAGTTCAAGCCTGGTGTGAACTATGTGGATACACTTGTCTTGAAACAAAGAAAGTATGGTTGTTTTCAAATACACAGATTTAGGAGTTTACACTATTTCTTTCATAGTTTCTGTAAGAACCTATTAGGACCCTATTTATGTTTAGTTAAGGGAAATCCCATACTTACATTGTAGTACATGCTTTTGCTTGTTTTGGGATGCTTTGTTTCCCTGTTTGTGTGTGTAATTATTTCCCCAAAGCAGAAATCAAGTTGGATACAGAGATTAAACAGTCCTGCATCCAGAACCCATCCTGGTAGGTGCTCTGCAAAAGTTTTTATATTTTATTTTATTATTTTTTTAATTTCTGCACTCTGATGTCCTCTGGGGCATTCTTTTGAATATTTTCTCATGATCTATCTCTTGCCTATGTTTTGTTTATATATTCTTCCTCACTTTTTATGTATCAAGGGCTAATAAGATAGCTTGGTGGACTAAGTGCCTGCTTAGGCAAGCACAGGGACCGGAGTTCAATGCCATGCTCGCTCAGCCCAAGATGCATTGAGCTGGCCACCGAGACAGGACCCAGTGGTGCACACCTGTAATCCCAGGGCTTGGGAGGTTGAAAATAGCAGGATCACTACAAATCCAAGCTGCGTAATGAGACTCTGTACCAAATACATTCAAACAAACTAACAAACAAACAAATGCTAATTATGTACAAAAACCTGTCAACTTTTAATGACAAAATGATAAGTTTCTTGTCTACCTCAAACTTGAATAAATATTGTTTATATGTTCCTCTGTTATTTTAATTTTATGTAAATAGTCAATCCTTCCACAAGGTAATTTTGGACACATTGTGAAACAGACACCCTTCATGAGTTCCTCTCGGGTCATCAGTCATTCTGATGCTGTACTGGGTGATGCTTCCTTCTTCTGCTGGCCCAAAACATTACCTTCATTACATAGCTTTCCATAGGAACACAGTTTTTTTCTGTACTATTGATTTCAATAATAGCCTCTAATATTTAAACTTCAGTAAAGCATATCAGTAATCCTGTCTTCAGTAGCAAATTCATCTGATTATAGTTTCTTTTAATCCATAGTATTAACCTGTTTTCTTAAAGTTCCTTTTAGCATATGCCATCATTTATCACTATCCACTTTGTACAAGTCATTATTGATTATCATTCCTTATGTAATCTTCTTCCCCCTTGAATTTTTTGTTATCTGATATAAATTGTATTTGTCTAAAGTAAATTCTCAGACTTTTGTGAGTTCTTTGGCCATGTCCTTTCTGTATCTCCACATATCTGAACATGTTCCACTCTTCTCCTACAGATGAAATACGTCTTTACTTACTGGACAAATCTTGAGACTTACAACAGTGCACTGTGTGTATATTTGTTCACTGTGTTCTTAGTTTTCATGTTAATAAAAAGAAAGATGAAACTTCTCTGATATTCTTTTTAGGTCAGTACCCATTTTGTTCTCATGAGTGCATTGGTTTTCCATCTGCAGGCTATTTCTTTGAACAAATATGACTGGCTTCTTGTTTTTGTAAATAAAGTTTTATTAGGACACAGCCCTAGGCATTCATTTACATATTTTTTCTATAATTTTATTGAAGAACAAATAACAATGAGACAGTTTCAAATCAAATTAGTAGAACAGATTCAATAATTAATACATTGCATATTGTTTTCTTAGTGGTTATTTGTTGTACAAGGTGCAGACATGATATTCTATTTACAAACACTATTAGAGCAGATCTCTCTATTCATTGAACTGAGGTAATGTAGCTGTATACCTATTTTTTTTTAAAGCTGATTTGTAGTATAGTTTCAATAATTAATACTTGTTACATTGTTATCTTCCTAGTGGTTATCCATAGTACAAGAAGCAAGCAGGATATCCTGTCCAAAAACTATTAGTACAAATCTTTCTTCTCATAGAATTATGCAAAAGTAGCTGCATATTTATCCTAACTATTCTGTATATACAAATACAGAATGGTCCTTCCTTTGTATCCCTTCTTTTGTTTAGTCCTGTCAGGGATGGATATTCTACTGGCATTAGATTATTATAGGTGCTTGAATTCAGCAAAACACTCTAACACAATCCAGCACTCCATAATAGTAGTGGGGTTATCCACAGAAGTTGTTGCCTAGAGCCTTTTACAACTTAGCGTATTAATATGGCTTTATTTTATATACCTTGTTTATATACTTTTCTGCTGGATGATTAAGACTGAGATAAAGCAAGACCTATGTAACAACAAATATTTCTTTTGTATCTGATAAGGTCAGTCAAGTCCCTTCTACTGCACTTTGTAGATACTTTCTCACAGGCTTTCACAGAGAGCAAATTGGTCAAGCAATGGCCATGACGCAGCCACACGGGTGACACTGACAAAGGATCCTTTACATATTGTTCAGGACAGACAGCTTTCTCCTGCTACAGTGGTAGAGTGGAGTAACTCCAGAATGCCCAGCAGGCCTGCAAAAATCTAAAACAGTTACTAACTATTCCTTTAAAGGGGACATTTGCCCACTCCTCCCCTAAACTAACGCACAGAAAAGACATCTTAAAAGCTGTGAAGGAGCAGTGTGGAGGACATTTTGAAACCTGACAATTTTCAGAGTGGTCTCCTGGGTGTAGCCACCTATAAATAGGAGAAACCAGCTTTATGAAGGCTTCTTTAAGAGGAACACACTTGGCTTGTGATGCCGAGACAGGCCTGCCACCAGTTATAATGGGAGCCCACCTACTGGTGCCAATGTCATTCTCTCTGAGGGAGATAGCAACCAGGGAGAGAGAAGAGGATGACCTTTTGGAATGGCTTTATAAGTTCAGTGGCAGATCCAGCTGCCATATTATTGAAGTTGTCTATTGCCTGAGAATAACACTTTTTTTAGGGCAGAACAATCATGCCAGTGGAAGAGGTTTAATTTATAAGCAGTCTAATTTAATTTTCTCTGTTTGGACAGACTGCAATTTGGTGTTAGAAAGAAGCCCTTAAAACAGCTTTGTTGTCTTAGCTGACAGTAATGTGACTTTAAGTCACTCTGCTTCCCAGCCTTGTTACCCACATACATGGCAGATTTATTTTCTCTTCCTCTTAGGTGCTATTTCAAATCAGAGCTTGCACGATAGCAACTTAGGCAGACAAGGTAGCTTGTCTAATTCTACTTATGCCAAATTACATTCTGCACAAGAGAGTGGGATGTTTTAAATCATAGAATGAAATAAAAACCTACAACTTCTTTTAGAGCTCTTAATTGGAAAAGGAAACATATCCAGCAAGACCCTGGGACTGCAGAAGAACTAATTCTTTTCACCAGGAGGAGCAATTATTCTCGAACACCAGTGTATTTAGCTTGCATTGCCCAGGCCCAGGCTCACAGAAAGGATCACAGCCTTTTTAGAATACTGCTTTTAAACTAAATTTGCTTTCTCTTCCATCTTCAAAAAACTTACATAAATCACTGAGCAAGCAACATGAGTTTAAGACCATTCTGTAGTTTGGTTTTCATATGCATCTAGAAATAGTCCTCCAAACTTAGCAGGAGAAGAAATTAAGCCCATCTGTTCTGGAGACTTGAAAAAGCTCTCTCTCCCAGCACAGCACTGGAAGCTTGGCATAGAATTCCCATAAAAAAGCAGGTTCACTGAGGTCAGCTCAGGCATTCTCAGATATTTATCTGCTTTATTTAGTAAATGCTGGCACAATGCTAGGGGTGCCTGGCACTATTCTAAATACTTGATAAATATTAAATTATCTAATCTTCACAGCAGCTTTATGCGGACAGGTACTATTATTAAAATTCATCTTACAGATGACAAGACTAAGAGAGAATAGTTAAATAATTCTTGTGGAATCACAGGAATAGGAAAAGTTGAGATTGGGATTTGTACTCAGGTAACCAGGGCTTTGTACTTGGGTAGTCTGGACCAGAGCTCAAGCTTTACAACCTGTAACCTCTCCTGCTTTTGTTCTGCCTCTACCAGAATGCCTAGTCAGAAAAGAAATAATTGACCTATGTTTTTCATACAAATTCCAAGATGTCCTGGGCTCCTGTAGCATCTACTTATGCTCTAAATTTCTTGGAGAGCATTGAAATCCAGTAGTGTACTCAGGGAACAGCTACCAGCTACCTTCCACATCGATCTTTATTGTTCTGTGAATTATTCTCTCCAAATATTTTACTTGCAAAAAAAATGGAAGTGGCCTTCTGAGAAGCGTTTTGGTAGTGACAATTTGCTGCTGCGGTATGGTACACATCTCCGTGAAAGGCAAGGAGACCTCTGGTTGAAGTGTTTCAGGGTCTGAAGGTTGCAGGTCCTTGCCATTTTCAAATAGACTTATGAGTTGAAGTTAACACTATGCAATACAGGAAATATTGTTGAATTTGTATTGTGCATCTTTTCTAATTTTTTATTACTATTTGACATTCTCTTTATGAAATAAAGAGAATAGACATAATTTTCTATTGAACTAAATCTCACAATTTTTATTAATCTTTTCCCAGCTTAGCATGAACTGGAAGCCCTGGTGTTTAAGGCTGGCATATGAAATTCAGCTATCTAGAGAAAAAAAAAAAAAGTTTTTGTCTTTTTAACGACTTTTTTAAATGTATTTGATACAAAGTCTTACTATGCAGCTCAGACTTGTAGTGATCCTGTTTTCAGTATCCCCAGCACTGGGATTACAGGTGTATACCACCACACCCAGTCTGGCAACCAGCTCAGTGTGCCCAGGGAGGGGCCGGTGCAGCTGGTAGTGCCAGGGATCGAATCCTGGTCCCGGCGCTTGCCAAAGCAGGTACTTAGTCCACTGAGTTATCGCTCCATCCTTAAAGAGAATTTATGATCAGCCCAATTTTCTCTCACAGCAGCTTTGATGATCTCCTTATTAAATATACAGTCTTATACAGCATTGTACTTGGCATAAGACTTTCTCATATAAAGTCACACAGTGTAATTATTATGACCACTTTGTTGATGAGATGACTAAGAAAATAATTTTGGAGAATATCAAGGCTCTATTATACTAACAATTTATAGTTTGATTCTATGGGAGATCATAAATTTTCAAATGCATTTACATAGTGAAACTTCCTGTACAGCGAGATGTTACGATGACCCCTAGTATAAAGCAAAAGCCCCTTGATTTGTCCTTTCTACATCCTAGGAAACAGTCTAAAAGCCATGCCTGTAGACGGTGTCAAGTTGCAGGGTTGGCGGCTAGGCAGGAGGTGAGTAGGAAGCAGGAGTAGATGCTTGCTCCAATTTTTATGACTCTGGAAACAGATGTCTTTCATTTTCTTTCTTTTTTTTTTTTTAACTGTACAGGATTTTACTCTTTAAAGTAATTCTCTTAGTGTAGTAGTACATAAATTAACCTCAAGTGGGCGTTTGGCTTTTATTTATTAATTTTATTGAGACGCAAATAGCAATGAGACAGTTTCAAAACAGGTTAGTAGGATAGTTTCAATAATTAATACATTGCATATTGTTGTCTTCTTAGTGGTTATTCATAGTACAAGATGGTATCCTGTCTAAACACTATTAGTACAAATCTTTCTTCTCATTGAATTAAAAGAAAGTATCTGTATATCTATCCAATTTCATATATATATATATATATATGCCATTTTCATTGCCTACTTCCATATGAAAGATGTCTGAAGCAGAATTTGTTACTTTGCTTAAAATCCAACTTAGATTCTCACTTAAGCACTTACTGCTTTTCTTCTCAAGTTATATATTTTTATAGCACATATAAGAATTCATGCTCTCTTCCTTCAGTTTGAAAGAAACTCTGGCCAGGGAGACAGCTCAGTAGAATAAGCACTTGCCTGGCAAGAACAAGGGCCTGAGTTCAAACCCCAGTTCTGAAAAAAAAAAAAAGTATAAAATCAAAAGTCACATAAAATTGAATGCAGTCATCATGTGCTGCAAACATGTAGCAACATAAATTTTTAAATAGTAAAATAAATAAAAATAAAATTACAAAGTAGAAGATTGGAATTCAGTGCCAATGAGAAGGGTTTATGAGGCTCGCTCATTAAACAACAGACCAAATATAAGGCTTGTCAACTTAGTTCTAAAATTAAACCTTTAAAATAATTATGTCTGTATTAATATGGTTTTACTTTTTTTTTCTTCAGAACTAGGGATTGAACTCAGGGCCTTGTGCTTGCCAGGGAAGCACTTATTCCACTGAGCCATCTCCCTGGCCCCGGCTTTACTTTTTATATCTTGTTTTTATACTTTTCTGCTGGATGGTAAAGACCAAGATAAATCAAGAGCTATATAACAAGAAGTGTAGCTTTTCTATCTGCCAAGGTCAGCCAAGTACCCTCAGGGTTTACCCTGAAACCATATACCATAATTTGTAGGTCCTTTGTCATTGCCAGTCCTATGGATAACCCACTACTATTATGTACTACTGGACTATATTGGATTATTTTGATGAATTCTTGCACCTGCAATATGTAAATGACAATGGAATACTCATCTCCAACAAAACTAAACAAAAAAGGGGATACAAATGAAGAACCATTTTGTATTTGTATATACAAATTAGTTAAGGTAGATATAGAGCTACTTTCTCTTAATTCAGTGGGAAGGAAGTTTTGTACTAACAGTGTTGGGCAGGACATCATGTCTGCAACTTCCATTATGAATAACCACTACGAAGACAACAATATTCAATGCACTAATTATTGAAATTGCTCTACTGATTGGTTTTAAAACTGTCTCATTGCTATTTGTTTCTCAATAAAATTAATAAAATAATTATGTCTGGACATCGTTTTAAATTTATTTTCATAAATACATGTCTTATGAAAGTACACCCAATGACTACATTGACCGCAAGGAGATGGCTGATTTAGAATCTCATAATTAGTTCCTCACAATTATTTTTAGTTGAAATGAATAAATAAAATAAATATTCTCCTAGATTTTCATTCAAAAGGCAAGGGAAAGTAATGATGGGATAAACACAGAAATGTTTTTGACATACAGGATCTAAGAAAATTCACCAACTACAGATCCTTTTAATAGCTTATAACACAGCAATTCTTACAATCGTTATAGTAGCTTTTAGTACCTATCACTCATTGAAAGAAAGAGAGAGAGAAAGAAAGAAAAGAAAGAAAGAAAGAAAGAAAGAAAGAAAAAGAAAGAAAGAAAGAAAGAAAGAAAGAAAGAAAGAAAGAAAGAAAGAAAGAAAGAAAGAAAGAAAGAAGAGAGGGAGGGAGGGAGGGAGAGAGGGAGCTAAGCCAGTGGAAGACTGAGGAACCAAAACTCCATGGACCAAAACACTTCTTTTTGTTGTTCTTCAGTCTACAACCATGTTTCTAGAAAGGAGTATCTTAATTTATCCTACTTGATATTTGAAATACTTTTATTCTAAAGTTCCTTTATTCTTTTTTTTTTACTTTTAAATTTATTGTTTTGTGCAGTATAGATTTATCTTTAACAGTTTAAAAAAAACTATAAAAGTTGTATTTTGTTAAGTCAGGTTAAATGTATCTACTCTCTCAAATATTTGTTATTTTTTAGAGAGAAAACACGCAGAATTATTTTTTCTAACTTTTGAGATATACAATCAGTAATGTCTACCATACTCACCACACTGCAACAGTGCACAGAAGTTCTTCCTTTGAACATGGTTCCCTCTGATCAACTTTCTCCTTCCCTGTACTCATTCCAACCTCTAGACTGCTACCAATTTCTGTGAGATCAAGTACATAAACTTCCATGTATCAATGAGACATTGTTGTTCTTGCTTTTCTGTACTGGCTTATTTCACTTAATGCAGTGCTCTTCAGTTCCATCCATTTTACTACAAATAATAAGTCCACACTGCTCTGCACAGCTGCGTAATATTCCCTCAGGTGCATGTACCAGCTTTATTTATCCATTCATCAGCTAGTAAAAATTTAGATTGCTTCCATTCTTGGCTAATGTAAATAGTGCTGCAGTAAATGTTGGAGGACAGATGTGTTTGGGGTACATATTCTGTAGTGGGAGTGCCAATCAGATGAATCAAATGATAGCTCTATTTTTAAATGAACCTCCTGTGGGCCAGAGAGATGGCTCAGTAGAATAAGCACTTGCCTGGCAAGCACAAGGGCCTGAGTTCAATCCCTGGTTCTACCAAACACATACACACATACACACACACACAAATGAACCTCGACACCATTATTCTATAATAGCTGTACTAATCTATGTTTCCACCCATATCTTACAGGTGTTCCTGTACCTCCGCACCTATGACTGCGTTTGCTGTCTTTTATTTTTTTTTATAATAGACATTTGTACTGGAATGAGATCGTATATGTTTGTGGTATTGGTCTGCATACCCTTGATAACTAGTCATAGGAGCCACATAGAGTAGTTTTTCATATACATCTAATGGCCATGTGTGTGTCCTCTTTTGATGTCTTTTTCTTTACTCCTGAAAATTATCATTTATTACATTTCTACAATTCTCTTATTTTCAAGCTTTTAATGGGAGTATGCTAGAAATTTTTAATATTAGATTTATTTATTCTGCACTTGTGTTGGGCACTATTTTTCATTCGTCTCCTTGACCATCTCAAAAATATTTAAAGTTCTTACCAGAAAATTTCTTAAAATTAATTTAATTTGCAATGAATCACTAAAATAAAGATAAATGACCAGATATTGAAACGGGCAAAGGTTATTTGCCAAGAATCACTGAGGAGATCTAAATGGCCAAATAAACATAAAACATTCCCTGCTTCAATAAAACAAGACAAGTATTTATATGGTACGTACAAGATGTCAGATATCTTAGCTCACTGCATCATCAAAAAATTCATATTTTGCAGGAAAAGGAACAAAAAAACAGCAAGTTACAGTAACTTGCTTAAGGTCAAATATTAAGCGGGAGGGCTGGGATTTGAACTGCTGGCCTAGAACTTTGTTGCCTAGTATGGTAGTGATGGGCTGAAAAAGGCTATTCAAATGCAAATAACTAAAACTAAATATAGTTTTAGAATTTGCGGAGTCCAGTGCAGCCACACAGAGCAACTCACCTAGGGCCCGGGCTCCTCTCCCCACACAAGAGTCCTACAGAAAGGACATTTGTGTGATCTTCAGCTTTTCTGTTGAAAACAATTCTAAGAAAATTAACTTCTTGGGTGAAGAGCATCTCTTTTTGCTTTGGTCTTCTTTAGCTCACTCAAAATTTAAGATCCCCAGAGTTTATCCTATTGGCTTAGCTGGGCAAATTGAGTTAACAATGAAATATATGTTTCATGTAAAGAAGTCTGGCACTTCAAGTTTCGGTAGGAATATGGAAAACTAGAAATATTTACATGCTGATTAAAAATGCAAATTTGTACAGCCACTTTAAAGAGATGTTCTCCAAAGTCCTGTCAAATTAAAAACACACAATCCAACACGAGAGAAATTCTTCTTCTGGATGTAGACCTCAGGGAAGCTCTTACAGAGGTAGGATGATTAATTTTCTTAGAATTGTTTTCAGCATAAAAATTGAAGATAACACAGATATCCCTTCTTTTACAACATATAGTAAGTGAGGTACATTTTTGTAAAATTAAGCACTAAAAGAAATACGCTATAATATAAAGTAATAAATTATTTAATGAAAAAAAAATATTACAGATGACATCTGCGCTTTTTAGAACTAAAACTATGTGTGTTTGTGTTTAACCATACAAATGCCATACAATTCATGACTCTATATATTTATAGGACAAAAACAAAGAAAAATCAAGGAGGACATGTGCTATGACAGGGAAAGAAAAATATGGAAGGGGGTAATGGGAAGTTTAGTTTCTCTTCAAGTAATAACTACCTCTGGGGTGGGGTGGAGTTCATGGGTACCTCTGCCTATGAGCTGCGGTGGAGTTCAGGGTAGAGTGCTTGGTGACACACGTGAGACCCTTGGTTTCATTCTCAGAACTACAAAATGACAAAGACGGAAGTGAGGATTTGGGGTGGTAGTACAGTAGAAAATACCCAGAATCCTTTTCCACACTCAGGTAATAATTAACACTGGAAAGATTTGGGCAGTATTCTGCATGGAATATTGAGGAATTTTAATCAAAAAAGAGCTAATCTTGACAACAGTTTTACAAGTAAGTATTACTGTTACATAGGCATTTTGTATATTGTTTTCTTTTGGGAAGACTAATGATTAAGAAGTATTAGCTTATCTTACTGAACATGTAATGTGTAAAGATATGATTTTGGGGGATCAACAAGTAACAGAAATAGAACAGAGCTGTAAAGAAGAGCTCTTATACATCACTGAAGTTCAAGGGGTAGGAATTCAAATTAAACTCTTGCAATTTTAGGGTGTTAAATATAGTCACAAAGTAACTACAAAGAAAATAGGTGTACAATATACACAAAAGGAAATGAAAAGAATTGTGTTTCATCTTTAAAAACTCAACTAAATATGAAAGAAACAGATTTGGGGAGTGAATGCTGTCAAGCACAGGGACAGCACACACACACAGAAAAAGGAAATGACCCAGTGGTACGTGCTCCACAAATGACTGACTTCGGATCTAAAAGCCCGCAAATGACGGGAAGAAATCAAAGACAAAACTACCATTTGTCCCAGCACAGTGGTTGATACACTGTGTCAATCTGAGAAGTTTAGAAGGTCAACTGAGTAACTCAGCAGGGGCCCGGGGCCTTGCTTTGTAAACACCTTCTTCCTGTCCAGGAGAGGGTGAGAGATGGTGTGAGCTACACTCACCAGAGGGTAACCCGCTTACAACCTTAGGCAGGAAAAGGTTCTTGCCCCTTCCCTGCCCCTTTCTTCTTGCTGCTTTTGTAGTTTCCTTGTTAGTTTGTTTTGCAGTACTAGGGATTGAACTCAGGACCCTGCGCTTGCCAGGCAGGTGTTTATTCTACTAAGCTATCTCCCCGACTCTTTTGTTGTTTTCTGCCATCTTGAACTGTTGCCTTTTGCCATGCTACCCTGATTCAGATCCAGCTAATTACAGACTGAAACTGAGCTAAACAAACCTTTCCTTCCTTAATCTTGAGGGTCAGATGTTCTTCTCAATAGGGAGAGATTATTAGCAGACACCTAGTAAGCCATCTTCTTGGAATCAACTCAAGAAAAGTGAACCCAGTGATTCCAAAAGACCTGTGCACCGCCAGGTTCGTGCCAGGTTCATGTCTCAGTAACTGAGACAGAAAGAAGATGTTGGTCAACAGACAAGTGAATAAAGAAACTGTGGCAACGCCAGTGTCATGCAGCTTTTAAAAAGAAAAATAACATGCAATGTGTCACAATGGACAAAGAAATAAAAATACATTTTCACTTTTATTTGAAACATTGAAAATTTGGGGAAAAATAACATAAATATCAGCTAGAGATTGAACAGTGATTAAGCTAGGATCCAACAGTGCAGGAAGAAATACAGACCGCAAGTAAAGGATATGACATAACAAGTGTGTGGGAGAAAAATTTGAAGAACTGGTACAGAAGAAGACTGTGCTGTAATTGGAATGTTTTCTAGAAGTAGATTATTAGATGCTCTTGCCACATACTCACAAAAATGGGTAACTATGTACAATGATGGCTATGCAATTTGCTTGACTACAGTAGCTGTTTCAACTATGTGTATTGGCACATCATGGCACCTACCTTAACTGTACACAACAAAAAGATTTTTAAAAAGAGTGAGAGGATGAATAAAGATAGGCTACACAAATAGTAACTAAAAGAGAGCATGGTTGGCTATCCTGTCAGACAAAAGATTTTAAGTGAAAGATGTTTACCGCAAAAAGAATATATATGAAATATTTATGAGAAGGTCAATGCAGCAAAAGGATGTAATGATTATAAACATTTTCATACTTAATAACAAGCCATCACAATGTAAGAAAGAATAATGGTCAGAACTGCAGGGAGAAATACACAGCTCTCTAATAATAGTAGGGATTTATTTCAATGTCCCATGCTCAATAAAGGATAAACTAACAAAATGGAAGATAAGAGAATGGATAATTTGATCAACTCTATAAACAAAGTAGATCTATTAAATGTGCAGAGCACTTTAGACAACAGCAATAGCTTGCGCATTCTTCTCAAAGCATATAGGATATTTTCCAGAGTAGACCATCTAGCAGGCCACATAGCAAAGCTCAACAGATTTAAAAATCTAGATATCGTACAAAGTATCTCTTCTTATCATAATAGGATGAAGTTAGAAATCAATAACAGAAGTTAAACTTTAAAAAGTGCATAAAAATCTCATCCTAAAATTTTTATGGGAGCTGGGGAGATAGCTCAGTGGTCTGAGTATCTGGCTGGCAAGCATAAAGACCTGGGTTCAATCCCCGGAATCACATGCCATGCCAGCCTCACAACTCCAGTTGCACTGACCTGGCCACCAAAACCAGGCATGGTGGTGCACGCCTGTAATCCCAGTGTCATACCTAGTGATGTAAGTGCCTGCCTAGCAAGGGCAAGGCCTGACTTCTAGCCCCAGTACTGCAAAAAATAAAAAAGAAGAAAAAGTGGTAATGACCAGTGGCTGGTTAGAAGAACAGAGTTAATACTGAATGGGAATCGAGGCCCAGTTTTGCCAGATCAAGAGAGTTCTGGTTGTGCACGTTGGTGATAACTACACAACAATACAAATGTATTTGATATTGCAGAACTGTACATTTAAAATTGTTAAAATTGTAAATTTTATGTTATATGGTTTTTATCAAAGCTTTTAAAATTGGACAAAAAGGTTTATAATTACCCATTTTCTTCCCCCCAAAAATATTTTTGACCTTTTCGGTATACAGAGAAAAGAGAAAATTATGTTCTGCTTAATACACATGCTATGTTCTGCTAATATTTGCCACTCCTTGCTTTTTAAAGCAGCTCAGTGAACATTAAAATGATTTTCCCTTTTGTTCCTACATTGACTAATTCCTATAAATAGGTAACAGACCACATGACTTTATATTTTACAAACAGAGACAAAAATTTTTGCACAATGAATACTAAGATGGATAGCATATTAAAAGTAATAACTGTTATGGGGACAGAAGGAAATCAGGAAAAGGTATTCAAAGTTATTAAAGTATTAAATAATATGACGTCACTGCAAAGGTGAAATTGCAAAGGTCATTTATTCCCCCTTCCACAGAGATTGGATTCAGATTTGCCTAAAATCCTTTGCAGGAGAGCACACATTTATATTCCCTGCACTCATACTTGTTTCTATTCCTCACTGTACAGACTGACGAAATTAGCTGCACGACATCTGCACAATTTGATTCCAAGGGCTATTTCTCCGGGACAGACTGGCATGGGCACCCAACAGCTGCCCGGAGCTGACCACCCCGGCCACAGGCTCCAGGTTCGCAGAGCGTGGTGAAGCAAGCAAGCTCCTGGTGCCTGACAGCCGCTCACCTTCAACCCAGAGGAGCTGAGGGTTCTTGCACACATCACTTGCTATTGTGTGTCACTCTCTTGATTGACACAGAGCATTTGTGGGTGTGTATGAGGCAGGCATGATCTTTTGGTTGAAGTAGACTTTCGGTAGTGATCAACGCAGAGCAGTTCTTCTGCCCATCACCTAATCATTTATTTGTGATACATACATTCAAGTCCTTTATTTTTTTTTTTTTGAGACACACACTACATTTTTCATAATAATCTGCAACCTACTATGCTGTGGATGCACATAAGTAACTTACATCTGTTTATTGATTTCTCCTCCCTTCTTGTTTTTTTCTCCTCAGTTCCCAGAATAGTGAGTACTAATTATATCTGGTGTCAGTTTCTGTATGTTTAGGTCTTTTGCACTCTGACTCTGAGCAGAATCGTGTGGCATGTGTCTTTTTGTGCTTGATTTATTTCATTTAATATATTGCTCACCAGCCCCATCCATGTTATGACTAATGGTAGGAGTTCCATGTCTTTTTCTGGCTAAATACTATTCCACTGTGTACATGTACCACCTTATTTTATCTATTCCATGACTCAAGATTTTTCAAAAATGTAAACAAAAATTATTAGAATCTACTATTATAAAAATAAACTTTATGGCTTGGGAACCTAGGTATTTGTTATACTATGCTTAGCATCATTTTGTAACTTTAATTTACTTTCCCAGAAATGAAGCATTACAAGTTAAACAAATTACCCTTACTTTATAAATGAGACTAATGAGGTATGAGCAATCATATAACTTATCCCAAGTCATGCAGCAAGTTAGTAATGAATTAAATGGGTTACTTCCATTTGAGACTAGATCACAAACACAGAAAAAGCTTGAGTTCACTCTGAATTCAGAGAGCTCCCATCAATCCATCAATCAATCAGTAACATATAATTCTATCTAGGACTGGAAGGTGATAGGTTCTCTATAGAGAAATGCCTTACAGTAGGCTGGTGCATAGTAGTCACACTATAAACCTATTGAATTGAACTGAACGGAGCCAAGTCTACGTGAGTTGAGCTGACCTGTTGCTGATAAAGAGAGCCCGACCTGGGCCTCTCCCAACCAACATGGAAGGAGATGCATATCTTCCCAAGATCTTGGTGAATCCAAGCGCCACTAAGCCCAATGCAGCTACAGTCTTTCTAGCTGTCACAAATAAAGTTGTCCTCTGTGTATCTCAAGGTGGAACAATGCAACCAGGAATCCAAAGAATAATAATGGATCTAAACTCCTTTGTCACTTGAAAGTTGATTTCATTCTGTGTCTGCCCCCCAATCCCCTTCTATCTAGGAGAAAATGTGTCAAAGCAAACATGTATTGTTATGAGTTCTTTTGTTGTGCTCAAAATAAAATAAGGGAACATTTTCCATACAGGAAAACACATATTAGGTAAGTTTGGAATTAGCATCAGACAACCTTTACTTTTACCAGAACCTTCCAGTATTTTCTGATTTTCCCTTCACTCCCCACTCACTTCCTTTAACTGTCCCTTTTCTGGGTATCAACTACACTGAAGAGCCCAGTTTCCCACAGCAATACATCTGAGGTGATAAGCATCCTTTGGTTATACAAGCTGAACTTGGACTTTAAACACTAGTATTTCTAGTCTATTATAAGCTTACAGACCTTTGTTTTGCTGTCACTTGGTGGAAAAAGGTGTACAAACCAATTGCACTGGGACATTTTTCCCCTTTTGAATTAGCTAGAGAGATCTTTGTCTTCTCTTCCCTTTACTTACTCAAGTCAGAGTCTGCCTTAATCCCGCCTAGCAACACCAGACAACTGCATTATATAGGCCCTCAACTTGAAGAACCCATGAGCAATCGTAGCTCTACAGATGGGAACAGACTACAGAACTCATACCAAAACAGCAAAGTGCAGTCCCTACTTCCAATAATGCATCGCAGCGCAAAGAGCACATAATGGCCTTTAAATTAAGAAATTAGTTACATTTCCGTGATAGCGCATATCCTTATTAGCACAATTGGCATATTGTACTTACTTGGCTGCTTCCTAATTATGTATAAAATATCATGTTACATCAGGTGTCCTACTTTTTCCCACTAATTTTTTTTCAGTGTTTAAAAATATTGTTATTTTTGTTAAATGGCATGGCGCATTATTTACGTCAAGGATGTACAAGGAAACAGAAAAGATTTTTGCTGCGCAATAGAAATTGGTCATTACGCTCTGCTGAGCACATCACAGACGCCCAGCTGGCACAATTAAAGAAATAGCTGATCAGTTCCAGTTATTGATTCTGCTAACATGTTTGTTCACGGTTGCTTCTTGTCTAATTAGTTTTTTCTGCTTTCTTAGTCTAAAAGCATACCTTTCCAGACAGAGCTATTTTCAGACTTTAGCGAGCAAGGCTTTCTTGGGTTGTCTTCTAGAATTTTTGTTCTAAGGCAGTAGTGCGCCTGTTCATTTATCCATGTACCAGGGCAATGGCCTGAAAGCAAGACTTTTCTCTGAATTCCTTATTGAATTTCGGATCTAGATTTTACATGCTACTGTTTGTAAATGGATAGGTCAGCAGCCCCATTTGAAGCTGTTGTCATCAGAAAATGTCATGGTACCGAGAAGGCTGTCTCCACAAATTGGGGCCAGTGTGGAAATACCTAGAAGGTGCCTGCTGCCAGTTTCAATGGTGAGGCTTGGGAGAAGGGTTCAGTTTTTCTTTCTGCTGAAAAGGACAACCTAACTCAAGGTAGCTTTCACCTCCTAATCAAGATATGATTGAGGTGGGGAGGAAAAGAAATGATAGTACAAGCAGTGAAAATGCTTGGAGGAGGGAAGACACACACACACACACACACACACACACACACACGCACGCACAAAAGAAAAAAGAAAAAGGCCAAACAAACAGAAAACGTGTAGGATTCATTTCTAGGAAAGACAGCGCATGATCAGAATCCTGGAAAATCTACCCAAGGCCATTCCGATTGGAAAGGAAAATGTATACGACGCACATTCCCTGCCCTTGTCCGAGTTGATGGAATAAAGCCTTAAAATACGGCAGCAGATGCTCCTGTGCAATGCACGCACTGGATCAGTGGCTCGGTAGAGCAGTTACCAATGAAGCTCGCCCTGGCTTGAGGCTGGGCTCCATCGCTCCAGCAGCTGTCAGCAGGCTTAGGCGGCCAACACGCTGTCCACATCATAATAGCTCTCCAGCATTCTCAGAGTAAATGTTGCTCTTTTTGAATGCTCCCGATTTTTTTTTTTTTTTTTTTTTTTTTTTTTAGTGCAAGACTGAGGAGCAAAAGCATTTGTTTACCTTAGCGTTAGCATGAGCCAGAAGAAGCTCTGAGTAATCTGATAGGAATTCCTGCTCTCAGTCAGGGGTTGATGTACAACCGTTTTCGACTGGTGTCTTTACTGTTAATTGCTCGTTTAGTTGGTCCTGTTGCTATAAACTTTTCAAACCATAGAGGATGAGCCAATTCCCCTCCTTCCACAGAACATCTTGCCGATTATAATGTCCTATTAATTTTACAGTTTTACTTCAGCATCATATTGAGGCATTGGGACGCTTTGATTCAAACAACAGAAAATTAATTTTCACTTTTTATTATATTGTCCCTGGAGAACTACTGACAGCATAGATGCTGTAGCATAACTATGATACTGAAATTGGAATTTTATTCTTTTCAGGGAAAGGAAAGTGGACAATAAAAAGCTTTGACGCTCCTAGAGCAAGAATAAAATTTTAGAAAACAAAAACACAATGTAAAAAGTTCTAAAGTTTAAAACAAATTGTTAATCTCCTTAGATTTACATTAACGAATGACAGAGAAGAGGTATAAAAATGAATTAAGTAACTCAAAAGCACTCTTTCAAATGAAAGAATCTTTAAGAGGCAAATAGCAACACAAGACTGCAGTTGGCCAACCATGACTCAGGGGCCAAATCTAGCCCAGTTCCTGGTTTGTATAAATAAAGTTTTATTGGGACACAGCACCACTGTCTCTGGTAGCTTTTGTGTTACAATAGAAGACATGAGTAGCTGCAACAGAGACTGATGGTCAGCAAAACCTAAACTATTTACCATCAGGCTCTCTAGAAAAAAATATTTGCCAACCCTTAATTTACAGCATAAAATATCTAGCTATCGTCTCTGATAAAAACTTTATTTGGAAATATAAATAAGATCAAAGTTAGCCGGGCGT
>PVKA01008334.1:32847-73511 GCA_004027165.1 Ctenomys sociabilis
AAAAAAAAAAAAAAAAAAAAAAAAAAAAAAAAAAAAAAAAAAAAAAAAAAAAAAAAAAAAAAAAAAAAAAAAAAAAAAAAAAAAGATCAAAGTTGTTTTGTTCTTGTCAGCTTTTTTTCCTGGTACACAAAGTAGTCAAATGTCCATGAAAACTACTGACACCTGATCATTTTCAAAGAGGAATTTCAAGAAAAATGAAAGCCATAAAGAAAAACTGGAACAGCTTTAGGACCCCTGAAGAAAGAAATGCACTGATCTGTTTGTTTCCTCAGTCAGAAAACTCTATAGTAATTTGGAGAGACTGTCTGCACATTTTTATTCAGCTTATTGCCAAATGATATTTTAGCTTCTTTAATATTATCTGAAAAGTTCTTGTTTTTCTGCCAGATGCTCTCACACGTGTGATTCTAATTTATCTCCTTTACATCTGGATTCTCTCCATTCATTAACGTGGTCTGCTCCGTGCCATTCTGTCCCCTGCAGTTCCTTCATCTCTGGCCTCACTGTCACTGTAGGCCCCTGAGCTCCTGTGAAATGAGCACCCCTCTTCTCAGAAGACCCCTGTAGTAGCCTCTTGCCTCATAGTAAAATCCAAGGCCCATGGTGGGAGCAAAATGTCCTTCAAGGTCTCTCGTTCCCATTTCCTTTCTGACCTTCATTCCTCTCGCCACTCTGCTGCAGGCTCACCAGCTCCTCACTCAGTCTCCTCAGTGCCACTTGAGGGCTTCTGCCCCTCTTGTCTCTTCTGCACAATTATGCCCACTGCTCACCCCCTGCTCCTCATAGCTCTCCACCCAAATGACCATTCTGATGTGATTCTTCTTTGTAACCTTCCGCCCCGTTAAACTTGCTTTGTTTTCTTTCACATTACACATGTCACCTTTTAAGAAAATCTATACAATGCCTATTTAATTTTCTTACACTGTGTTTTTTTCCCATTAGAACAAAAACAGGGAACTTGTTTGTGTCTTCGTCACTGTCTCCCCAGCACGGAGGTCAGTGTCTGGGACTCATCAGACACTCCTTAAGTATTTTCAGAATAAATCCCTTCCAGAACATGTGAACAAAAGTCCAGACTACCACCCACTCTTTCTTCACCTCTTGAATTCGCATTGTAAACACTGACAAATAAAGTCAGCTAACAACAGAGAGTGTCTTCTTCCCTGGGCTGATCGTGTCTTCGGGTTCCATAGGCCTAATTTTCCTCTGAAGTCTACCCCCTGATATCTTCCTTATAAAGTCTTGTTAGATGGGGAAGAAACCTTCTCTCCTTCCAAACTTCACACAGACTCTGCATATAATGGACTTCTTCAGCCCATGCAGCATCTTTCCCCATCTGCCTGAAAAGCCACAGAAGCTGGACCATGGGTGGTCCTTTTGGCCTGTCTCACCAGGTACCAGATGGCGCAGATCTTTCAGACAGCAAATTTAATACATATAGAGTCTGAACAGGCCACACTGCTCTGTGCTCATGGAGGAAAGGACCTCAGCAGAGCAAGGCTCATTATGTAGCCATATGACAGCCCTCTCCCCTGACATATGGGCTGAGAATTGGCCTGGCTGTCACCCCACTTATTTCCTAAATTGCTACAGGGCAGAAGAGCATTGCTTTGGACCAGGTGAAACCCCACAGTAGCTGGCTTCATGTTTTCTCCCAGGAGTGTTCAGTGGGGAGATCCTGATGGACAATAAATGTGAATGAACAAAAGAGAAATAAGGCCATGCTTTCGTTCCTTGCCTGGAATGATGTCGTCACCCACGATAGCTAATGGTTCTGCTATGAGCATGGTTTAGGTACACAAGGGTACATACGATAAATGTCCAGAGAAATGCAAATGTGATTGTGTGTGTGTGTGTGTGTGTGTGTAGAAATAAAAAATTTTATGCTAAGTGATTCCATAGTTTCTTCTCATAACATCCAGTGTGCATGAAATATTCATGGAGAAAACTTATTCATCCATTTCTGTAATTTCTTTCTTTTATACCAAATGATTTTATACCTTTCCAGAATTAAAGACAAGATGTAGAATTTCCAGAATCAACTTCTAATCTCACACCTTCTAAATAAATTTACATGTAACTGAGCTAATTTAGATATCATTTGTGATGTAATATACTTATTTTTTCAAGTGGAAAAAATGACTATATTACCATGATTTCTTGAGGAAAAAATAAGACATAGAAGTTCAAACAATTAACAACAGTGTAACTTTTATTTATTTTTTTATGTAATTTATTTATTTATTTTATTTTATTGAAGTACAAATATGAATCAGATGGTTTTAAGGCACCTTAGCAAGACAGATACGATAAATTAATACATTGCAAACTGTTTTCATACTGTTTTGGTATTGTACAAGGTGCATACATGATATATTTACAGACATTATTATAGCAGATGTCTCTTATCAGTAAATTAAGAGTGTAGCTGTTTACTTATCTTATTTTTTATACCTGAATTATATCAAAAATTCAATAATTATTTTCCTAGTGGATGACCGTAGTACTAGAAGCCGACATAATATCCTGTCCAACCACCATTAGTGCAAATCTTGCCTCTCATAGGATTATGTAGAAGCACAGCGTTATCTATCCCAACTGTACTGTCTATACACACACATCATGATTTTTTCTTTCTATACCACTTCCTTTGTCTACACCTGTCAAAGGTGGGCACTCCATTGTCATTCAACTAACTTAGGTGCTTGAATTCGACAACACAATCCAACACAGTCCAGCATTCCACAACAATAGTGAGTCATTCAAAGAAGTTGTTGACCATAGCCATTTACAGCTCAGCTTAATATTATGGCCCCGTGATGTATACTTCATTTTTATACTTTTCTGCTGGATGGTTAAGACATAGATAGAGAAAGATTTATATACCAACACATGTACTTTATGTTTCTTATGTGGTCAGTGAAGTCCCCTCAGGATTTATCTTGTAGTCCTGTACATTACTCTGAAGATCCTTTGCCTGTGTCATCCATGTGGATGAGTCACAGCCAATGCTTGACCAGTTTGCTCTCTGTGAGAGCCTGAGAGAAAGTTTTCTCTCCATGTGACTCTCCCGAGGCACACTATAGAACTTTAGTCTCTTTCCTCTGTGGCTCCATAATCTCCTTGTTCAGAAAATTTGGAGCTCAACTGAGTTTCATGATGTTGCAGTACAGGTTCTCCTATGTCCTGAGTCTTCGCTGACCTTGAAAAGCTAGAGCCAAAATATTGGCTGGCCTTGTGGCTCTTCTATTTCTCCAACACTGATTTGTGAACTTAGGTTGTTAACCATCCAGAAGAAAAGCTGATTAGTATCCTGCAGCAAATGCCATTCACTTTGCCTTGTCAGACTCAATTGTTTTTAGTTGTTGTTGTACATTTCCTTTTGTATTTCTTCTTTTTGCTTCTTATACTAGGGAGACTATACGATATTTACACATGTGTGTCTGGTTTATTTCACTTATGAGTATATGTTCAAGTGGCAACCACTTCAGTATAAATGCTTGAAACTTATCATTCTTAATAGCTGAGGAATACTCCATTATATAGAAATACAACATCTTTTTCAGCAATTCCTTATGTGATGGACATCTTGGTTGTTTCTAAGGTTTTGCTATCACACATTGCACTGCTATAAACATAGGCATACATATATCTCTATGATACAATGTTTTCAGATCCTTTGGGAAAATTCCCAGTAGGGGGATAGCTGGCTTGAATGGGATTTCTAGTCCTACTGTTTTGAGGATTCTCCACACTGACCTGCACAATGGTTGTACCAGTCTACATTCCCACCAGCAGTGGAGAAGTGTTCCCTTTTCTCCACAACCTCTCCAACATCTGTTGTTGGTTGATTTCCTTATGATAGCCATTCTTTCTGGAGTGAGATGGTATCTCAGTGTTGTTTTTATTTCCATTTCATGAATCGCTAGCGATGTGGAGCATTTTTCATATATTTATATGCTTCTTTAATTTCGTCCTCTGAGAAGTGTGTATTCATCTCAGATGCCCATTTCTGAATTGGGTCTTTAAATTTGAGGGCCCTATTATATCTTAGTTCTTTATATATTCTAGACAGTAGTCCTCTGTCTGATTGCTTATTAGTTAGGATTTTTTCAAAGTTTGTGGGTTGTCTTTTCACTCTGTTGACAATTTCTTTTGACATGCTAAGAAACTCCTTAAGAAGAGTTGATCCCAGTTGTTGATTCTTTCAAGTGCTTCCCATGCGAATATATGTTTTCCAAAGCTTTTTTTTTTTTGGCAGAACCTGGGATTGAACTCAGACCCTTGTGCTTGTCAGGGAAGGGCTCATTTTACTGAGCCATCTCTGCAGCCACAACAGTATAACTTTTAAGTACACTGAAGGATCAGACACTGACTGAAAGGCCCATTTTGATCCCTCTGGGATAGAGACCTTCTATCCCAACTCTGTGTTCCTTCAAGTTATTGCTGGTTCTCTATCTCCCAGGCCTGGCCAAGGCCCCAAATAAACTATTTTTTCACTTCCTTTTCTGGTATTTATTTGTAGTTTGCTATGCATGTATCTCAGTTTCTCTTCTCTTGTTGATAGAACAAATGCCCAACACTCAAACTGAAGGAAGGAAAGATTTATTTAGCTTACAATTACTGGAGGTTTCAGTCCATGCTTAACTGGCTCCAAGGCAGCATGGCACATGGTGGAGAGCAATGTGTCATGGCAGCTGCAAAGAACAGACAGAGCAAAGGGAGTGGAACAGCTCAGGCAGCTAGCTAGCCTCTCTCCCATCTTTGCATTGTCATGTAAATTACTTGCACCAGGGGTTGCAGCATCCACATCCACAATAACCAGTCACAAACTCCAGAAGCTGCCCCATGACTGCATGATGCTTTGAGGAGAAACCTAGACACAAACCTGAACAGTATGGTGCATAGATGCACTATGGGGAACTGGCCAGCATGCACATTCACTTCCTCTTCTCTCCTTCTTTTGTCTCCTTTCACTCTCACATCCCCTTCTCATTTCCACTTAGTTGATCTCCCTGTTTGTTATCATTGCCTCTTCCTTTTCTCTTTCAGTTATTTTTTTTATGAGCAGAATAGAGCTATTGAGGGAAAGAAAGCTCCAGTCCAAGAGGGGGACAGGAGGAGGGCCCCAGAGGGTTGTTCCCCCCTCTTTCAATTATTTACACATTAGGTTTCTCAGACAAGAGAAACTATCCTATATTGAACCTCCCATGTCTGATGCATTTCACACAATGTTATGGTCTCAAAATTCATCTGTTTTCCTGCAAATGACTCAAATTTATCCTTTCCATGAATGCCTTAATAGCTCTCCATTGTGTATGTATGGTCAAATCTTGGATTACAAGTAACATGTTGTGAGAGCATTCTGCAGTATAAGCCACAATTTCTAATGTGTTTTAACCTCATAAATGAGTGATGTTTTGTAATGCAACTAATATATGACAAGATCAAAAGTGAGCCAATGGTTTTCTTTCTGTGTCTCTGTCTCTGTCTCTGCCACTCTCTCTCTCTTCCCAAGATTGCAAGTGATCATCTCCCAATAGCAAGATATTATGGAGATCCACTTGCAGACGATGAGTAAAAGACAGGAATCCTCCACTCCAAATGAGATTAGGGAGACCACAAAGGTGGAACTCAGTGCAAATTTTTGTGTAAAACCAGCTGAGTAAAGCTGTAGCAGTGCAAGTGATGAACCTATTTAACAGTAGTACAGGAAAACTCCAGGTCCGCCGCAATAAAGAGACCTTTCCCAGCATTCTCCGGTGCTGCCCCACTGCCCCAGACCCAGCACAGCCCGCCCAGAGATGTGAGAACATCCACCACCCTGTTGGGAACCCTGAAGACGACCAAAACCCAGGCCCAGTGAGTGTGTGAGAGAGCTTCTGTGCTCCCCTGCTCCCTCCCCCACATACCTTCCAGACCCAGCCCAGGCCTGGCATACAAGCCGGTGGTGAAACTCTGTAGCTGAGGTCCCTGTACTGAAACTAGGGTCAAAACCACACAGCTAATATAGAAACAGAGCATCTTGCCAAAGGGGCACAATAGGCTCACCCCCAAGGACAGCAACAGGAAGGAGCTGAGCACAGCAGCCAGCCTGAAGCCAGGTACAACTACATGAACTAGAACTTGGTGTAACAATACCTGAATTTCATAAGGTGCTAAGGTTAGAACTGCACCAAAACTCTACACCAAAGGGCAGAGGTCAGAGCTATAAGTCATAATAAAAACAAGGAGCCAAATGCAATCTCAGGCCTCAAGCCCACCCATGATAAGTGCAGAGGACACTAACACAGCTAAAATGAGTGAATTAACAGAGTCAGAAGCAAGGAAGCAACTGCAGAAAGGTATAAAGAAATTCAGACCAGAATTAACTCCTGAAATAAAAAAAGGAATTTTTGAATACGTAGCATCAGAAATAATGAATCAAAGCTAGAAACCCAATGCCTACCCAGAACAAGTGCAGAGAACACTATTCCAGCTGAAACATATGAATTAACGGTGTTGCAGGCAAAGAAACAACAGCAAAAAGGTAAAGAGAAATTCAGAGCAGAAATAATTTCTGAAATAAAAAAAGAAATCTTTGAAATCATAGCATCTGAAGTAAAGAATCAATTATGGAAATATATGGAGGAAACTGAAATTAGAAAAAAACTCTGCAGCAAAAGAATTAATAGCTACCTCTAAAGAAGACATTGACAAAAAATAGAGTAGATTAGAAATATGATGGATTCCTTGAATAAGCAATACAGAAAAGAAATAGAACACATGAAGCATAGTCAAAGAGATATAGAAGAACTAAAAATATCAGACATGAGTGTACAAATCCGTTTGAGTGAAGCAAAGACACAGTCTCAGACCTTGAAGATACTGGTGCAGCTAGTGACAAGGTGAGAAAAGATCTCTTAAAAACAACTAGGATGCAGGGAAAAATAAATCCATCACATGCAAGATGATGCCAAGATGAACAATGTGAGACTAATAAGCATCAATGAGAAATAAGGAGTCAATAGAAATGATATAAAAAGAATATGGGCAGAAGTAATAGCAGAAAACTTCCCAAATATAAGGAAACAATCTAACATTCATTTAACTGAAGCATACAGAACGCCAAATAACTTGAACCCAACTAAAAACACATGGAGACATACAATAGTCAAGATTCCAGAAATTCAACACAAGAATACTATACTGAAAGCTGCTAAAGAAAAGAAGTGGATTGCATCAAAGGAAAACCCATCAGAATTACAGCTGACTTCTCTACACAAACCATAAAGGCAAGAAGAGCATGGAGCAGAGTTCTTCAAGTCCTCTATGAAAACAAATTCCAGCCCAGACTAGTATATCCTGCAAAACTCTCTTTCAAGTTTGATGGAGAAGTGAAATACTTCCATGACAAAGAACTGCTAAAGAATTTCATGTCGACAAAGCCATCCCTACACAGACTACTGAAAGATGTTCTAGAGAGAGACCACAATTACTAGAACTCCACAAATAAGAACAGAAGAAACCCAATAAATAGGGCAAACAATTAAACACAGGACAAAAAGGAGTAAACAACAGCATGTAAATAACATGACAATCGTAAATCCACATGTTTCAATTATAACTATCAATGTAAATGGACTCAGTCCACTAATTGAGAGAAATAGTCTGGCACAGTGGATTAGGAAACAAAACCCAGCAATATGCTGTATACAAGAAACATACTTAACTCAAAAAAAACATTCATAGGTTAAAGTCAAAGGATGGAAAACAATACTACATGCCCCAGCACCGCAGAAAAAAGCAGAGGTAGCAATTTTGTTTTCAGACACTCTCAACTTCAAACCGAGAATGATCAAACGAAATAAAGAAGGCCACTGTATATTGGTTAGGGGAAGAATTCAACAGGAAGAGGTAACACTCATAAATATGTATGCATCTAATATGGGAGCAACCAACAATGTAAAACAAATCTTAATGGACATGAAAAATCTAATGTCAAATATCACAATCTTAACAGGAAATCTAAATACCACCTCATCCCAGAAATCCAGGTCAATCTGGCAAAAAATTAGCAAAGAAGTAGTAGAACTAAACCAGAGCTTGGAAAAAATGGACTTGCTGGACATATACAGAGTGTTTCACCCAATCACAGCTGAATACTCATTTTTTTCAGCTGCACATGACAGGTCATGCTAAGTATATGCAAGAAAACAGAAATTATTCCATGCATATTATCTGACCACAGTGCAATGAAACTGAAAATAAATGACAAAAGAAACCAGGAAAAAAAAACCCTAAATACATGGAAATTAAACAGAACCCTACTAAGCAATCAATGGGTCACAGATGAAATTAAACAAGAAATTCAAGAATATCTAAAATGAAAATCCAACCACAATTCATGGGAATTTATGAGATGCGATGAAAGCAGTTCTCTGAGGGAAATTCATAGCTATGAACTCGTACATTAGGAAAACCAAACAAGAACAAATAAACACCCTAATGTTGCACCTCCAACAACTAGAAAAGGAAGAGCAAACCAAACCCAAAGCCCAAAGATGGGAAGAAATCATAAAGATTAGAGCAGAAATTAATTCAATTGAGACAAAGAAAACAGTTCAAAGAGACAGTGAATCAAAAAGCTGGTTCTTTGAAAAACTAAATAAAATTTATAAGCCACTAGCTAACCTCATCAAAAAGAGGAAAGACAAAATTCCAATACAAGCAATAAGGAATGAAAAGGGTGTAATCACTACAGACCCAGTGGAAATTCAGAAGATTGTTAATAGTTACTTTGAGAATCTTTACACTCACAGAATAGAAGACACAGAAGAAATAGACAGATTCCTAGAAAGGTAAAAATTACCAAAGCTGAATCAAGAAGACAGAACAACTCTCAATAAGTGAATAACAGCCAACAAAATATGAAATGTAATAAAAACCTTGCCGATAAAGAAAAGTCAGGTCCTGATGGATTCAAAGTTGAGTTCTACAAGAAATTTACAGAAGATATAATGCCTACACTCTACAAACTCTTCAATGAAATTGGAAAGGAAACAGTTCTCCCAAAATCATTCCTGGAGAAAAGTATTATACTGATACAAAAGCCAGGGAAAGACACAACCAGAAAAGAGAACTATGGGCCAATCTCACTCATAACACAGATGCAAAAATCCTCAATAAAATCCTAGCAAACAGAATACAGAAAATCATCAAGAAGATCATACACCATGACCAGGTAGGATTCATCCCAGGGATGCAAGCATAGTTCAATATTCGCAAATCTATAAATGTAATGCACTATATCAATAGAGCGAAAACTAAAGACCACATCATCCTCTCAATTGATGCAGAAAAGCCTTTTGACAAAGTCCAACACTCATTCATGTTCAAAATCCTTCAGAAAATTATAATAGAAAGCCTCTACTTCAATGTGATAAAAACCATGTATGACAACTGAACGGCTAATATATTTCTAAACAGAGAAAAACCGAAATTTTTTACTCCTCAATCAGGTACAAGACAAAGATGTCCTCTATCACCCCTCCTATTCAATATAGTTTTGGAATCATTAGCTATAGCCATAAGACAAGAGGGGGAAATAAAAGGACTAAGAATAGGTAAAGAAGAAGTTAAATTATCACTATTTGCAGATGACATGATACTTTACTTGGAAGACCCAAAAAACTCTACCAAGAAACTACTAGAATTGATACACAAATTCAGTAGCCTAGCATGATACAAAGTCAATAACATTTCTCTACACAGATAACAAACACACTGAGATGAAACCAAAGAAGCAATACCTTTTACAGTAGCACCATGGAAAATGAAATATCTTGGAATTCATCTAACTAAAGAAGTTAAAGATCTTTTCACTGAAAATTATAGTACTCTGAAGAAAGAAATTATAGAGGATTTCAGAAAATGGAAAGATATTCCCTGCTCCTGGGTAGGAAGAACCAACATGATGAAGATGGCCATATATCCACAATTGTTGTACAGATTCAATGCAATCCCATCAAACTACCAACAAAATACCTCCTAGACCTAGAGAAATCATTCCTACAATTTATTTGGAGCCAGGAAAGACCTAGAAATAGCAAAGGCAATCCTGGCCAACAAACACGAGTCATGAGGCATTACAATTCCTGACTTGAAATTATACTACAAAGCTACTGTGATAAAATCAGCATGATATTGGCAACAAAATAGGACCAGTGGAACAGACTACAAGGTGCAGAGGCCTCTACGAACACACTCAACCACTTGATCTTCAACAAAGCAGCCAAACACATGTACTGAAAGAA
This sequence comes from Ctenomys sociabilis, assembly GCA_004027165.1. NCBI lineage: Eukaryota > Metazoa > Chordata > Mammalia > Rodentia > Ctenomyidae > Ctenomys > Ctenomys sociabilis. The sequence continues at coordinate 43,143 of PVKA01008334.1, forward strand.
AGATAGCCCCTTTAACAAATGGTGCTGGAAAAGTTGGCTCACCACATGTCAAAAACTAAAACTTGACCCACGTCTATCACCATGCACTAAGCCAAAATCAAAATGGATTAAGATCTTAGCATTAAAACGGAAATACTCAATCTCCTGGAAGAGAAAGTAGGAGGAACTCTTGAAGACATAGAGGTAGGCAAAAAGTTCATGAGCAAACATGTATTCACACTGGAAACACTTGAGAGAATTAATAACTGAGGCCACTTGTTATTGAGAAGTTTTTGCACATCAAAAGAAATTACCAACAAAGTGAAAAGACAACCCAAAACTTTTGAAAACTTCCTGACTCATAAGCACTTTGACAAAGGTCTGCTCTCTAGAATTTATAAAGAACTAAAAGATATCAGGGTCCCTAAATTTAAAGACCCAATCCAGAAATGGGCATCTGAGATGAACACACACTTCTCAGAGGATGAAATTAAAAAGAATAAATATATGAAAAAATGTTCCACATCACTAGTCACCCATGAAATACAAATTAAAACAACACTGAGATATCATCTCACCACAGAAAGAATGGCTATCATAAAAAAAAAAAAAACCCAGCCAACAACAAATATTGGAGAGGTTGTAGGGAAAAGGGAACCCTTCTCCACTGCTGGAGGGAATGTAGACTGGTACAACCATTATGGAAATCAGTGTGGAGACTCCTTAAGAAACTAGGACTGGAAATCCCATTTAAGCCAGCTATACCCCTACTGGGAATTTTCCCAGAGGAACTGAAAAAATCATATCATAGGGATATATGTGTACCTATGTTTATAGCAGCACAATTTGTGATAGCAAAACCTTGGAAACAACCAAGATGTCCATCACATTAGAAATGGTTGAAAAAAGATGTGGTATTTCTATATAATGGAGTATTACTCAGCTGTAAAGAATGATAAATTCAAAGCCTTTGCATTTAAGTGGATGCCACTTGAAGACATACTTATAAGCAAAATAAACCAGACCCACATGTGCAAATATCATATAGTCTCCCTAGTGCAACTCAAAAAAAGTATTGCAAATAGAAATGTATAACACAATTAAAAGGAAAGTGAGAACTTGAGGATTGGACAATGAGGAGAGGGCAAGGAGAAATGCTGAGAAACATGACAGAGGCAAGACCATTCATTTATACACACTAGATGGGTAAGACAATGATCCTGAGAAACATCAGGAGATTTTTGAAACTAGCAGTTAAGTGGTAGGATTCTCACTCCGACTAACTATATATACTGATACCTGTGAACCAAGTAACTGCACTTAATCTAACAAAGTGTAATAGAAGGGTCACACTTCCAGTGCCTGTCATTCTGGTCTTCTAAATATGTACTTCTTGTCATGACATTCCAGCTACTACTATACTGCCTATTTTTAAAGGGTAGTAAATGAAAAATAAGACAAAAAAAGTCACAAGATAGTCCTGCTGCAACGCTACTATGCTGTATATGAATGGATTTCTAAATATCCATGTAAATATATATAAGTGCTCATTCTTATTTTTTTATTATTCATATTCTATATGGACTTAGAATTTAGTATCTCAATACTTGATGGAATATACACGTTCAATGTTATGCCTATGATACCTGATATTTAGACTAATAGTGTGCGTAAACTGAACGGCATATGTTGCAAGGTAATAATAAGCTTCTCTTCTGGAGGGCTAACAACCTAAGTTTACAGATTAAAAACTGGAGAAAAAAAAAGGCTGCAAGGTCAGCCAACATTTTGGCCCTCACCTTTCAAGGTCAGTGAAGACTCAGGACATAGGAGAATTTGTACTGTAACATCGTGTAACTCAGTAGTGCCCCAAATTTTCTGATCAAGGAGATTATGGGGCCACAGAGGAAAGTGATCAGTGATGTAGACTGTACCTAAGGAGAGTCACATGGAGAGAAAACCTCTCAGGCTTCCACAGAGAGCAAATTGGTCAAGCGATGGCCGTTACTCATCCACAAGACTGACACTGACAAGGGATCTAAAAGTGTGGTACAGGGTTACAGGATAAACCCTGAGGGTACCTGACTGACCTTATCTGATACAAAAGTTACATATTTTGTTATATAGGTCTTCTTTTACTTGGTCTTAACCATCCAGCAGAAAAGTAAAAATGGAGGTATGTAAAGTCATTTATACTGAGCTGCAAATGTCTCAAGTTAACAACTTCTGCTTCTATTGTGGACTGCTGATCTGTGATGGATTGTTATATATATATATATATATATATATATATATATATATATATATATATATATATATATATATTTAGCTATCCATGTTCTGAAAATCTGTAACATATGTATTGTTGTATGTTATCTTTTTTATGTCATTTTTTTCTATTTGTTTTTGCTTCTATTTATCACTCTTCAAGATAAAATACAAATAAATAAGCCGGGCGTGGTGGCGCAAGCCTGTAATCCCAGCACTTGGGAGGCTGAGGCAGGAGGATTGTTGTGAGTTCGAGACCAGCCTGAGCTACAAAGTGAGCTTAAGGCCAGCCTGAACTGTATAGTGAGACCCTGTCTCAAAAAAAAAAAAAAAAAAAAAAAAAAAATACAAATAAATAAATTTTTTAAAAGCAGCTGAAGAAATTTGGCTCTGTTGTGTAGAGTGGGACAGGTTAGTTATTGTGACTCAATTAAACACAAAAGGAAAGCAGCGGAGACCCTGCAGCTTACTGACCCAGGCTCTCCGGGTACAATACCAAATGCAGAAGGCAGTACAGTTCTACCTTGTGGACTGGGTATGGCTGCTCAGACTACCTAAGCAGCTCAACTACTAATCAGTCTTTACCTAGACATCACCTGCATCAGAAGACAGTGTCACAAAGACTTCCAGGGTTTAAATGAAACCACATCTTAAATGTCAGATTCAGTGGTGGTCCATAATAGGGAGAGAAGAAAGACCTGAGAACCAAACCTCAGGGAGATGAGTGGAAGAAGGAGTTAAGGCAAGAAAATATCTTTAAATAAGTCTATTAAAATCCAAAAACAGAATAGGAAGAGTGAAAATCCTCTATGATTGTAGTCACAAAAGTCATTGTATGGGAGAATGCATGGTTTTGCAGTTAAGTGTTGTAGAAAAGACACCTTATTGTCAAGATAATTGTTCAGGGGGGAAGGGAGAGAGGGAAGAAAGGAACAAAGGAATAGAAGAGGAAGGAAAGGAGGGGCAAGTACAGTAACAGAAAGAACGAGAGAGAGAGAGAGAGAGAGAGAGAGAGAAAGAGCCGGGCGTGGTGGTGCAGGCCTGTAATCCCAGCACTCGGGTGGCTGAAGCAGGAGGATTGTTGTGAGTTCGAGACCAGCCTGGGCTACAAAAGTGAGCTTAAGGCCAGCCTGAACTACATAGTGAGACCCTGTCTCAAAAAGACAAAAAAAAAAAAAAAAAAAAAAAGAGAGAGAGAGAACTTAATAAAGCATATCTAATCATTTGTGCTCACTAAAGTAAGGATGAAAGTTCATTGATTGACTCATTTTTAAAACTGATGTTTCCACCTATATAGCTTTGTATATTCAGAAAAAATACATTCTTTCTATATCACTAAAAAATATGAAGTAAAAATACTGAAAATAAAAATATAAATACACTAATTTTTAGAGCTAGTTTTTAAATTCAATGGAAATAAGTTGTATTTTCCAATAATGAAAAGAAAAGATAGTTCTTGCACAGTGTTTTCCAGATAATTTTATGAAATTTCCCTTTTTATGATGGTTTTCTATTCACTATTGTGTTTTATTGAAAGTACTCTGGGTACTGAAACATTGTTTAGTAGTGGTTTTTGATCTAATTCTACTGCGTTTGGCCAGCTTGTATTTGGAGATTATTTTCTATTCTACTTCACTTTTTGGAAAACTAAAAAAATGTGATTGGTTTTGTGAGATGTAGCTTTTGTCTACGATGGAAGTCAACTTTTTTTTCTCTTAATTTTTTCATGATAAACAATATGATTTTACTGATTTTATAATGGGAAATTTGGCAATATGCTCAAAATGGTTTGGGTTTTTATAAATTGTGCATGCACTTTTAGTTGAACTCTTTCATCTGTCTATATTAAAAGGAAAATTCTTAAAAAAAAATAGTAGTGCGATGTCACATTTCTGTGAAATCCTCAAAGAGAAGCACAAGTGTCCTTGAATAGGTTCCTTGTTAATGTTTCACAAAAAAAAAAAAAAAAAAGACTCCACTGAGCCGACAGCTAGCAGTGATTCCTTTAGTGATAGCAGAAGTTGTCCTGCGTGATCACCCTTTTCACTCTCATCTCTCTCCCATGAACTATGAAGGTTTTCTTTTTTTTTTTTTTTTTGTGGAACCGGGGATTGAACTCAGGCCCTTGTGCTTGCCAGGGAAGTGCTTATGCCACTGAGCCATCTCCCTGGTACCCTGAAAGTTCTCAAAGGTAAGTACAGGTTAATTTATTAATTTTTCCTTATATTCTGCATCTTTTTTATTTTTGTATTATATTACAGTACCACAATCATTATATGTGAATATTAGCAGATATGAAATCAATCATGTGAGTGCCCATGATTTTTTTGGAAATCACATTGTTATACACTACCTTGAATTGCACGCATTGCAATTGCAGAATGAATTATGTTTGCAAACCGGAATTTTACTATACTCCAAGTACCTTCCTCATGACCTTAGTGATGGTGGGAGAGAAGAGGCAGAAAGAAAAGCCATGTTCTCTTGTTATCACTGTCCCAGCTGTGAGCAGGCCTACCTCCTCCCAGGCTCCGGCTCTGTCTGTGCAGAGACTCCTCCCAGCTCCTGATCTTCCCTGGTGTGGGCTCTGGGGCTCCCTCATAACGGACCGCTTGCTCCAGAATGCCCGTGCTGTCCCTTTCCTCTCAGCGTAAAGACTGCTGTCCTAAACACTAACTCTTCTGTGTCTGGCCGTAGAAAATCACAGCAACCACCTCGAGACTGCAGCTAACAGGCCCGAGATGCAGAAGACTCTCAGCTCCCACTTCCAGACGTGCTGCTACAAGCACATATCCTCCTGGGATTCCCACCGCCACCGGGGTACCCACTGCACACTCCTCCAAAGGGATGTCGTCACGTCGGGTAAACAAGATGTTCAGGGTCGTGCACACAAGAATCGCAGTAAAGCAGCAGGAACGGTGGAGGGAGAATACATGCCTCAAATACTGAGTCACTCCTTGAGTTCACAAGGGAAGGAAGAAATTTCACAACTGTTGGGAACTTTCAAAGATAAGAATGAACATCACTGGACAGTCCCAGCCTGAAATTTCTCATAAACTTCCCTTTTGTTTTCATTATACTCTGCAAGAAGTGTACACTGAAGGTGCCTACTTGAAATGCCTTTATTTTATTTCTTAATTTATTGTTGAGAAATCTGGTAGCTGTAGCGATGACAAAGGCTGCAGCTCAAGGGTAATATTTTCCTCCTCTTCCTCCACTATGCCAGAAGATTCAGCAAGACAAACAATCAGCAAATGAGGAATGTACCCCAAGATTCTTTTCAGTAAAGGAAGTTTGCCTCTGCAGGTAGGCTTGAGCAACGCCAATAACAGTTGAAGTCTACATGTTTCAAATCCTTGCACAGTGAAGAAAAAGTACATGCATTCTTCTTTTCTTGTATGCTTGAGTCCACACACAGAGATCCACTCCTCATTCTAGACAGGAAGATGATTTTCAGGGTTTGATATCCTGGGAGGGAAGGAGTCCCAGTCCGACACCACTGAATCATTCTGTATCCCAGGCTCTTTATACTGTTACATAGGGATAAATATAAATTTCTACATTATTTCAGCTCCTGTATTTCACATTTCTCATTACAGCAGACTAAATTATATCTGTCCTCATATGCCAATGCTGTGAGAGAAGAAAATAAAGATGTGCAAAGAGAGATGCGCAGAAGATTTCTCATCTCTATGATCTATTAATGCATCAATTTGTCACTTAAAATCAATACTTGTCTATAAACTAGTAGAAGAAAGAGTAATAACAAAATAGAAAATGGGCAAGACTCCTCACAGGGTCTTGCACAGTAGATGTCTATATGAACAAAAAGCCCATTACTATGCTAGGCCTTAAACATTTTGTTCTTACATGTACAATTTTATACTCTTTTTTAGTCATTGAAATGTCATGCGCTGTCTGATTCGCTTGTAGACTTACTATAGCCTGCTGCACACTAACACAGATTTTAATTGTCATGCCTGAAGACTACAGAACTGTTTTTTGAAATGAAATTCAACCAATAAAAATGAGGGCCGGGGAGCTGGCTCAGTGGAATAAGTGCTTCCCTGGCAAACACAAGGGCCTGAGTTTAATCCCTGGTTCTGCCAAAAACATAAATAAATAAATAAATAAATAAATAAATAAATAAATAAATAAATAAATAAATAAATTTTTAAAGAACAATAAAAATGAAAAAATAGCATATGAAAAGTTCCCTCGGCCTTATTATTTATCAGAGGACTTCAGTCCCACCCAATCTACCACTAAGCCTCCAGGATGGCTAAAATTAAAACTGGATGCCACTGTAGATGTTGAGCAAAATTGGACTTTTCCCGTGCTTCTAGCAAATGATGCACTTGTGTTTGCAAACTCTTTGGTGATCTCTACTTTCAAGAGTTGACCATCAGAGTACGGCATGCCCCACCAATCACATGAAGAAAAGTAGGCATGTGTTTCCCAAAAGATACAGACCAGAATGCCCATCATACTATTATGTACCCAAGCAGGAAGCGTACAGCAGTATGTCAGGCATAAAGAAGATGAGTAGATGGTGCAATGTTCCAACAAACAGATACCTTGTAGAAACAACACTGGAAGGCAAAAGAAAGCTACTTCTACATGAAGCAGCACAGATGTGTGTCACCAACATTCTTTTCTCAGGCTCCCTGACTTCTGCCTACTCCCTGCCAGCTCTTCCCTTTAGCTGCTTGGGGTTTTGATAACACCAACACTCACATACACCACTTCAGTGAAGACATTCAAGATCGAATCAAAGACAAATTCTTTTCCTTAATCGAGCTGAGCCAAATAAAACAGAAGCATAACTGGCACATTATCATGAGAGAAGGAAACTTCATGAGAAGTGAAAGCCCATTAGAAAAGATGATGAGCTTTAGATAACAAAGCAGGGAAAGGAGATCTCCAGCTCCAGAGCACAAGACTGGAAGTTCTGGCTCTGGAGCAGGGCTGCAGTCAGAGCCGGCATGAAGTGGCTGAGACAGAGGGAGAAGCACAGAGCCTGACAGTCTCTCCAAGAAGCAAGCTGACCCTGTAGCAGGGAGGAACTACACTAACAAAAGAAGATGTTGGAACCAGCTTGTTCTGGGTTCTAATCAAAGCTCTGCGGTTTATTATTGTGCATGCCTGTTTTAAATATGTATCTGCCAAATGGGAAAAGTGATTATTCCCCTCTTAGAGCAAATTTTTAAGCATTAAAAGTATCTAGGATATACATAGTATTCACTAAATGTAAACTCTACTCTTCTCTAAAATTACTACTAATTTTATTATTGTCATTATTACATATGTACAGCTTAGCAAGAACAGTAGCTCTGAGCCTCAAGATTCATTATAATCCCTCTTTCCATGATGCACAAAATGTTTGCATGCTTAGCACTACTGAAACATAGAAAGGGACTTCATATTTATGTGACTTATTAGCCAAAGTGTCATTATTCTTTATTGCTTTGAATAAGTTATATTCTACTCGCCTTGATTATGTTCACATAGTAAATATGCCCTTTACTGCCCCCCTCAAACTGTTCAAATATAAAACAGAAAAAAAAAATCATTCGGCCTTTGTTACTCTGTGTAGTAAAAATCAATTGAAAAGGAAAACAGGGACAATTATCCAAAGAATTCAAAAACCAAATGACAGGTTAGAAATTAGTTAAAAGGAAAACTTCATTCAGTTATATTTTCTGTAATGAGGCTTACCACAGAGCTGTTCAATATAACAGTTTCTCACAGTTATGCCACATTTCTATGCCTCCTAACTCTGGTTTCCTTGCTTCTGTAAAATGATATTTAGTGTTTGCATAAGTAGGTGTTTAAAATATGGAAATCTTGTTTATAGACAGGGATTTATAAAGAATACCTGTGATAATGCTCACAGTCCCAGATCAAAAGAAGGAACAAAAACCCTCTGGTTTGTTACAAATTGGAATGCCTAATCTTACCCTCCAAAGAAAGGTGCATATTTTTATTGCAGTCTGGATTTATACTGTGTTTTGGATTCTCACAGTTCTGTGATCATTTGCATAGTACAGAAAACATATTACATAACAAGGCAGACGGGCTAAATCCTAGGCAATTCTTTTCAATCAGGCCACTGCAGCTCCTCCTTGCTCAGTTCAGCTCCCTGTCTCCCACTGCTCAGATGTTGCCATGGTGACCAATATTTGTCATGTACATTCCCAGGTCCCACGCGGCCCCCTTATTCATGGCACTTTGCATCAGTACAGCGACCGCTAGCTGTTATCTTATGATTTAATCTCCCCTTAGATCACCTTGAAGCCACCGAGGTGACTTCTTGAAACCTGACTATAGAATAATGTCTTATGTAAGCACGAAAAAAAAAATTCATGTTAAATAAAATGATTTTGTTGGGGCTGGGGAGATGGCTTAGTGGAATAAGCACTTCCCTGGCAAGCGCAAGGGTCTGAGTTCAATCCCGGGTTCTGCCAAAAAAATGAAAAGAAAAAGAAGTGATTCTGTTAATCACAAATAAATCAGAAAGTTTGTTTCCCATAAGCAGCAGGTGCACTATGAGAACTTATTTCATCACCCTGCTATGGTTACATCAGCAAACACACATTGGAAAATCAAATAGAATGAGACTGCAAAGCTGTAGAGCTGGGTGGGAGAGCCTATGGTGCAGTCTGTCTGACTGTAAAGCTTTCTACTGTTATGACAGCTACAAAAGAAACACAAATTATCTGTATATTGAAAGAAGGAGCCGAGAGATATAAAGACAGCCTAATTTATCCATAAGCCTATAAAGACAATGTCATATGGATAAACTAAATGTCACCTTTTTTCCCTTTTTAAATATTGTAGGCTGAACGTCTTTTGAATAAAAAACACAACCTTAAAAAAATCACAAGAAAGCAGATCAAAGACATAAATAGAACAAAATATGCACAAGAGATCTCATCCAAGATCAAAGATGTGAACGTAATTGCCATGAGTAAGAAGTGCAGTGCTCACCAGAACAGAATGTCTTCAGCACACAGAAAATTCTACCCAAAAAAGAAAAAAGAAGAAAAGGAGAAAAAAGAAGTCTATGGGAAATCAAGCACACCACAAAGCAAGTAAAATGCCTTTATTTTCTCCTTTGCAGTAAGCAAAATTTCTGTGCCATTCCATCGAAATGACCAAATATGGAATGAACAATGTTCACCAGCTCTGAAGGAGGAAAGCACATTTCCACTGTGTGAGCTAAAAGTCTCCCCCTCCTCCTCTTCCTTCTCTCCCTCCTCCTCTGCCTCCTCTTCCTTCTCCTCCACTTCTTCTCCTTCTCTTTCTCCTTCTCCTTCCAATAATGCACCCCCAAAACTTTAACCTTTCAAAACACATCTCTGTAAGGGGCCAGGGAGATGGCTCAGTGGAATGAGTGCTTACCTGGCAAGTGCAAGGGCCTGAGTTCAATCCCTGGTTCTGCCAAAAATAAAAATAAATAAATAAATACAGACATATCTCTAAATCAGTGTAGTGATACAATTTTCAAGAGTGGGATATATTGAAGTAGCATTTGAGAGAGCAGTTTTTGCCTGTTAAAATGAAGTAATTAAGTTAATGCATATGAGGAAAAGAAGAATGAAGTAGGTGGAGTTCCCTTTATTAACTATTTATCACTACCGCCCGGGGTGGATACTACTCAGCAAAACCATCATGAGAGATGGGGTGTGGATTGAAGTGAATAGGGCATAGCACTGTGCACTAAATGAAGACTGTTCATTCTTGAAGAAAAAAAATGTTCTTAAGATTCTCAGACTAAGCACCTGCCTGGCAAACACAAGGCCCTGAGTTCAATCCCTGGTACCACAAAAATAAAAAAATAAAAAATCTTAAACTCTGCTCTTTTATAATTCATTCAGTCTTTTAAAAATGTGCATATATATATATATATATATATATATATATATATATAACCCCATACAACTTGCATTCATATTCAAGTTAATGAACCTGACTAACTCTTTCCTATTACTCTCTAGGAACAGAATACCAGAGAGAAAATGAAGGCAACAACTCATAAACAGAGAGAAACACATGAGAACAGATGGTGCTCATACCTGCATGAATAAGAGAAACAGCAAATTAATAAGCTGTGATTCCATTTAGCCTTCCAGGGGAAGCCAGATTTATGATCCATGGTAAAGTTTGCTCAGATGTTATTGCTGAAGGTAAATTTTCTGACCTTGATTCTTTCAAACAAAAATATTTGGAGAATCTAAACAATGTGTTTTCAAATTATATTTAGTCTTCAGTATCTATAAGGACCAGCAAGATAGCTCAGAGGACTAAGCACCTGCTTAGGCAAGCGCACGGACCAGGGTTTGATCCCAAGACCACAGGACATGCCAACCCCTCCCCAGGGCATGCTGAGCTGGCCATCAATACCGTGGGTGGTGGCACATGCCTGTAATCCCAGAGCTAGGGAGGCTGAACACTGGAGGATTGCTGTGAGTCTGAGCTGTGCAGTGAAACCTTGTACCAAATGCAATATATATATATATATATATATATATATATATATATATATATATATATATATATATATTGTTTTTACCCTTAGAACAGAGGGACTTAAACTGCAAATAGTTTTATAAAGAAATAACACAAATTTAGGACAATCTATTTCTATAAGGTGAATGTCTCCCACAAATCTACCTACTTTAATTTCGTTTCTTATATTCTGGTATTGTTGTGAAGAAAACAGTATTTTCATATCATTCCAGATCCTTTCATTTGGATCCAGGAACTATACATGTTTAATAAACTAATTCCTGGCCTCGCCTCCCCTGAAAGCAGAATGCAGGCTTTACCTGCGTGAATGGAAGTGACGTTCAAGAACACTGGCTCCTCGCCACCGTGACTTTCACAGCAGTGCAAAAGCGAAGAAAGCTACCACCAGGTCTGATGGGACACATAGGGAACAACACAGAGGAGGGCAAGCAAAATGGCACAGCCAAGCCCAAGGTTGTCACAAAGAAACCCTAAAAGACTCTAAAGCCTGTGCCTTTTTACCATCAAGGACTGTTGAGACAATAGCTTTGTCGAGAGACCTGAGGTCAACTCCCAGTGCAATATTCTTAGACTTTTTGTGAGAGACATAGGCGTAGGCTGTTGGAAAAACTCCTCAAAAAATAAAAACAAAACAAAAAACCTTAGGGTAGAAAAAGAAATAAACACTATCTATCACCAAAAAAGATCATACAGCAATGATTGGGAGCCCTTCAGGGAACTTCTTTTTTTGGAGGAACCAGGGATTGAACTCAGACTCTTGTGCTGGCCAAGGAAGTGCTTCTTCTACTGCACCATCCTCCTGGTCCATTTTTTTTCTGTCTTTTTGAGACAGGGTCTCACTATGCAGTTAAATAAAGTATTCTGTGCCTTTTCCTGTGTCAAAAAACATTTCTACCTGTTTTTCTGGTACCAAGAATCAAACTTACAACCTCATGCTTGCCAAGCAGGCACTGTGCTGCTTAGCTATATATCTCCAGCCTCTCCCCTTCCTGATAAGCCAAAGGAATTAGTCTGGCAAAGTAGAATCACGTGCCTCTGAGTGCTTCTTGCTCCAGAAGAGCGCTTTCGCAGCTAAAGGCAATTGCCTTTGTGCCACCTGGGCAGATGTGAAAATTAACTGGTGACAACTTGGTTGTTACAACTGGGGACAGAATGCAGCTGGCATCTAGCAGGTGGAGACCAGGAACACTGCTCTACACTTTGTAATACGCAGGACAACCCTCCCTAACTCCAAGAAGGAATTTTTCAAGCCAAAATGTCAATAATGATGAAGTTAAGAAACCTCAGAGGGTTTGGAGAGTCCCTCCAATTTTCTGTCCACGCAACCTTTGGCTTCATAAAGAGCATTTTTATCCATAAGTAAAGTCCATACTTTCTGTAGGACAATCAAATAACAATTTGGAGGAGGGCATAGCACTGTGTTTCTAATAAAATGCTTAGGGTGCCTCTAATCCGTGTACTGGAAACTTCAAAGGTATAAATATACATCTTGATGTGTGGACCCATGATTTAGGGACTGGGCTTTTAAGCCCAATGCTTTTGTGGGACTGAAGTAATTCTGTAGCACCGTTGCTTCACCTCTGTATTTCCATCACACGTATTTTCATCTGGCGTCCAGAGATGGCTCAGCAGCTCTTACATTTCTTTGTTCAGGAACTTTTTGAAAGCCACACACACTGCAGATAAAATCTTTACTTTGGAAGTTATTTGATTTTTTTTTTTTAACAAGTTCTGGCTTTTACTTTTTAAAAGCAATGTTCAGTCATCTTTGAGCTTCATCTTCTGCTGCAAAATAAAGGTGGACTGAAGATTTTCTCAGACAGTTCAAATATATCTTTTTTAAGATTGGAATCCTGCTGTGAACCAGGCATGGTGGTGCCTGCCTATAATCCTAGCACCCAAGAGGCTGAGGCGGGAAGATCACTGGAAGCCTGAACTGTATCATGGGACTCTGTCTTGCAAAACAAAAACAAAAAACAACAGAACAAAACAGTAACAACTGAAAAAAATGAGTAAAAATGAAAATGAGGAACATGCTATTGCAAAAATTTCTCTCAAAATATCTTTTATCTAGCACTTTTGGCTCAAAAGCTCCTGCGGCTTCAGAATTCGATGCGATTCAGAATTGCTAGGAGGGAGGCAGTCGAGCGAGTGTGGCTCTCGTGGCTCCCATTGGAACCCAGCAGACGTTTCTAGGTGTGTCACAGTCCGGTGAGGGAGCAGCAGCAGGGCCGTCGCTGCCACCAGGCGGCCTCCGCCACCGGGCCGACGCGATGAGCCGTGGATTATCAAATCGTTTTGTCACACAGAGTGTTCTAACTGCAGGCTTTGCTCATCTCTGAGAAGTCCACCTAAAACAGTCTAAGCGTTGTTTCCTTGAAAATTCTTTTTATATATTGTCAAGCTCCTCTGAAAAGTTAGGTTACACTTCTTTGGTAAGATCCTAGGTTCTAGATTTTCACCCAAGCATTCAAACATATGTGTGTCTGCTGCCTAATGTATTTATATAAAGATATAATGTGAGATTCTGGTCCACTTACATCTGAATGGGAAAGTATGATCTCTAAGGAAAAAATCTACAATAATCAATAATTTTTACTGGACTGGGGAAATAGCCCAGTGGAATAAGCACTTGCCTGGCAAGCCCAGGGTCCTGAGTTCAATCCCCAGTACCACAAAAAATAATAATAATAATAATAATAATTTTCCCTAGTCAGACTTCTAAAATACTCTAACCCTAAGAATTACCTGGGTGCTCAAATAAGAAAAGGGTTTGTTGGTTCTACCAAGACTTACCTCTGTGAAAGAGAAATAGACTTATATTTTTAAATAGCATCCAGCAATCCACACATTTGGTGATCTGGGAAACACATGTGGCAGAAGCCACATGTGTAAGTGACTGGAATGGACACCATCTTAAGCGTAATTGATTTGGTATCTGTCCTTCAAAGTTTGGTGACCTACACAGAATGTATACAAAAATCTCTGGGACGTCTTTTTAGGAAGTGTCAGATAAGACTGTTCTCTTGTCATGAGCAGGGTTGATGCTGGCTGTCACCTCTCCAGTGCACACTTCTAACCCCTCAGGTCTTCTGAGACACTGGCCAGGAGCCTCCCCAGCTCCTTGATCTTCCTCCTCAAGTATTTTTCGCTGGCCCGCTCTCATTAACTTTCCTGCTGTTGATAGCTTCCTCATCTCCTCTGTTGAGTGAGTTTTCCTCATGAGGCTGGCTTTCTCCAAGAGGCTTTTCATTCCTTATATATGTATACAAGTAGCCCTCTCTTGGGGCCTGGGGAGATGGAATAAGTGCTTCCCTGGCAAGCACAAGGGCCTGAGTTCAATCCCTGGTTCTGCCAAAAAAAAAGACAAGTAGCCCTCTCTCGGGATTCCAACACGCCCAATAACCGCCAAAATGCGCACCTCCATCCCACCTTCTAAACTCAGACCTGGTTCTTGGAGTCTCTGGCTGATTGTTTAGAACCTATCTGAGCTCTCCAGGGATTTGTGTGCTCTTCACTCTGCCAGACCTGTTGCTTCAACCCCCTGATGTTTGTGCATTGCCTCAAGCCTCCCTCCAAGTGGCCAAGCCACCCACTATCACTTAGAAGAAAGTCTCTCTGCTGACTCACTGATTTATCTGTAATGATCACTTAGGCTCTAAGTTAGTGTAGCACTTGGAAAATTCCTAAGGAAGGAACAGGAAAGACTGCACAAGCAATCTGCTCCTCTTCACATTAGTCACCATTGCAGCTTTGCCTAAGTAAAAAATATTGACTTCATAAATCAGACTTGTAAATCCATGCCACTGAACTGAAGTCAGATGCGAGAAGCGAGAACTCCGGGCTACCACCAGTGGGTGCATGTTTATCCTCTGTACTTTATAGTAATTCATGTTTTGCCAAGCTACAACTTGCAATTAAGAAATTGCTTTCTGATTTGTTAGGCATTCACGCATGTATTCAAATAGATTTATTTACAAAAGAATATTATTTCCTTGATAAAGAATGATTTAACTCCAAAATGAGAAGATGAAAATATTTCCCTTTGTTTTATCTACTCATTCAGTCCTTTCAGATCTTAACAATATGTATTAGAGACACCTCAGGAAATTCCTAAATGGCAAGGATAGTTTTCGTTACTCTCTTGAAAGAGGTTAAACTGCCCAAAGCCATAATTTCAAGACTTAATTGAATGCTAGTAATTCAACCATATGCAGGGTCCCAGAAGAATGGCCAAGTCCTCTGTAGACTTCACACAAAGGGGATGCGTGGGCAGATGCCATCTGTGGCTCAGGGGTGGGGAAACAAAAAGATGTTTGAGGAAAAGGGAATTTCTTACAGATATGATATAATGGGGAAGATGTGAAGCTCATCCATCATGAGGGTGACATGCATCACACCCAACAACAGCCAGAAGCCACGAGATGTCACGTACCGCCTGCAGCGTGTCAGACCTTCTGGCATCAGCACTTTGTGCATCCGGCCACCTCCCCTTTGTTGCTCACTCTGCCGCACCCTATGAGGAGGCCCAAGAATGCCCCTGCCTACCCCTGCCTGCAACATTTGCTAATGCAGGCTTTATTGTCACACACACCCCAACAGGGTCTGGGAGACATTCATCTAGTGACACGGAGTGACAATCTGACATAACAAGGATGCCAACGCCACCAGATGTTGCTGGATCTCATAAATTGGGTTAGTGCAATCAGTGTTGCAAGAGGTCGGAACAATGTGGGCCATGCGAGGGCACATGGTCACTTAGAGGCTCTTGTGGGCAGCTGCTGGGGACAGAGATATGTCTGAGGTTTCTATCTCCTTCCTGTCAGTTTCCTTTATGTTTTTTATTTATTTATTTTTTCATCTTTTTGAGACAGGGTCTCACTATGCAGTTCAGGCTGGCCTTAAGCTCACTTTGTAGCTCAGGGTGGTCTCGAACTCACAACAATCCTCCTGCTTCAGCCTCCCGAGTGCTGGGATTACAGGCCTGCACCACCATACCCAGCTAGTTTCCTTTAAAAAATACAAGATAGATTTGGGTTAAGACAAACACAAAAACAATACCCAATCTATGTTCTTACGTTACTACCGAATATCAACCTGCCATTCATTCCCAACTATTGTTCGATTTCAAAGCACCATGAGGCACCTACATACACACACACATGCACACACACTCACACACACACTTAACATTGTTGTTTTAACCTCCAAGTAATGTATATTTCTTAGCTCACTTCTATCTAAATTTCAAGATCTCCAAGTGCAACCAGCAGCGTGGTTAGTGCATCTTCTCTGGTCTTCGTAGGGCTTACTATAATACTAAACATTTGCTAGGTGCTGGATGACTGATCATTTTAACAGGCTTTTGTTGATTCCTCTGTTTTTTAAAATATTTCTGAAGTCCACAGGGAAGAACCATTTCAAAGTGAGAAAACCAGCACTGGAAATCAGACTGGGACTGTATTGAAAAAAATATAAAGCTAAATAGATTGTACTGAATGATTAGATTTTTAGGCCTTTTAAGAATACTTTTTCTAGGCAGGTGTGGTGGTGCATGCCTATAATCTCAGCCCTCGGGAGGCTGAGGCAGGAGGATTGTTGTGAGTTCGAGACCAGCCTGAGCTACAAAGTGAGCTTAAGGCCAGCTTGAACTGCATACTGAGACCCTGTCTCAAAAAGACAAAAAAAAAAAAAAAAAAAAAAAAAAGAATACTTTTTCTGAGGCTGAGGAGATGGCTCAGTAGAATAAGCACTTCAAGAATACTTTTTCTAGGGCCCAGCAAGATAGCTCAGTGGTCTAAAAGCACCTGCTAAGGCAAACTTAGGCAAACACACATGGACCACGGTCCAATCCCTAGCACCACAGGCCACTGCAGCCCCACCCCCAGGGTGGGCTGAGCTGGCTGTGCACACACAAAAACAATTTCTCTAGGTCAAATTCTAGAAGTTGTTCTGAAGTTTTTACATCTTTGTTTATAACCACAACACGCACAATCCACTCACAGGGTTATCTGGGAATATTGTCACTAATTCATAGGAATCCAGAAAAATCTACAAATAAAGGATATATCTCCAGAGAAATAACTTGACTGTAAGTAATCAGAACCCTTGCTGACTGAATGAGTTACAATGCTTGGAAATAACCCCATAAAAATACCAACCATGTCCTAAAGCCAGCACTTCAAGTTGCGTTGGGCTAGTTCATGTAATATCAGCATAGTGTATTGGGTTCACGTCTATTGCAGTAGCTTTTGTATTTGTCCACGTTAGCCACTTTTTGCCTCAATTTTAACCACTTTTATATCTTTTGGGATTTTTTTGTATTTTAATCACATGGATGAAAGGAGTTAACTTAAATTGTGATCTTGATATTGTATCACTTTCTGAATATATTATCCTACTAAGCTGTATACGCTGCCACAATGTTAATATTGTATTGCTTTTTAAGGTAGTTTTTATTGGAAGTATGAAGGTACAGCAAGTAGCATTCATCCGTACCACGTGTACGAGTAGCGCAGACCACAACTTCTTACTCTGACGGAAAGTTCATGTTTATTCCTAACTTACAAATTATGGACGATAATGTGAATCGAGAAAGTAACAAAATAAAATCAAGTATATAACTGTTACTGACAGTTAAGGCTTTATTTGATGTTAAGACACAATAAAAATAGTATATCTAACCTGATTCTTTTTTTTTTTTAATTTATATATTTGGTACAGTGTGTAGACTCGCAGCTCAGACTCAGCAATCTTCCTCAGTCTCCCCAGCACTGAGATTACAGGCATGCACCACTATACACTGTTTCCATGGCCAGCTTGGCAGGCCTGAGATGGGGTCAGTATATAGCATCTAGTATCAGGAATCAAACCCTGATCCTTGCTCTTGTCAGGCAGGCTCTTAGGCCACTGAGCTATCAGCTATTTAACCTGATTCTTAAATTTTAAGTGAGACAAAATATATGAACATAAAGTGGTTAAACTTATTCAATGTATTTTTCCTATAAATGAAGCCAATGTGTTGGAATTCAATGTAATTTAAATAGCTAGATTAACTCCTGGCAGGAGATTATGCTAAAATTAATTTGTGTTTTAAATTTCTGGGTTTTTTGAAACAGGCAGCAAAAGTGACATTCTAACTTTGATGAGTAAGGTTTTATTTTAACGCAGCATAAATATATGTGTGGTACTGCGACATACAGTGTTACCTACAAGCGACAAGGACACCTTGGACAGTGTGCTGTATATAGACATTGCCAGCTTGCCCAGTCTCCTCCCCTAACGTCTTGTTTCTGTCCCATTCGTGACGTTATGCTTTTGCTTGGTTGCTATCTCCCACAATGAAGCTTGCTTATCTCCAGGAGGACAGGGACTCAGGGCCCTCCTGACACCGAACACAGCACTGGTACTCAAAATCAAACAAACAAAGATAAATGTGTGTGTGCATGTTTGAATGTGCATGGCACGCACCTGTCCCTACACGGAAACACAGAAAAGAGCCCAAGAAAGCTTTGCCCATGTATAATTATGATCTTATAATGTCAATTGTAATATAGTGCATTTCACTCAAATTAAATGTTTAGTTTTAGTATGCATGGCACATATAATTTTTCCAGCAAATCATTTTCAGTATTACTTTTGTATAAGTACTTTTTCATACAGCAACTCAAAAGTCAGTGTGAAAGAAGATTATAGATAAAGCATGGTAAGGCTTTATGATTAAAATTTCTGAAATCCTTAAGGTATTATTCCATGATTTGGGAAGGAAAAAGCTTATAAAATCAATTAAACGAAAACCAGTTGTGCATGTTGTATTCAACATTTAGATTTTCTAGTTCTGTTCTGTTCCTTTTCTTTAAAGAGGAGGTCTGACTCTATGACTCAGGCTGGCCTTGAATTCACTATGAAGCCCAGGCTACCCTCAAATTTCTAACTGCCCTGTTACCTCAGTCTCTTCTTACTGGGATGATAGGCATGTACCACAGCTTGATTTTTCTGAATTTTATATCAAGTTTCTTTGCTGAAAAGTAGGTATTACTTATGCTTCCATTAAATTTTCTGATGGTAAGCAACTACAAGGATATGCAGGGGGATTTTGTGAGTCAGAGTAGTGTAGACACTATTCTAAAAGTTTCAGTGAATGTGTGTGGTTTTCACATAATGTAGAAAAATTAACAATAATCTTAGCATTTCTGTATATAGTAAGCATCTCTGATTCTAATCAGGTTTAAGTGCATAGACAGATAGAAATGTTAATAAAAAAAAATAATAACAGAAAGTAAGTTCCATGAGAGGTTTTAATTGTTGAAAAGTCTTTTCTCTAGGGAGGTGAGATTGTACATTAGCCAAGCTAAACATACTGGATGACTTCATAGACTTAAAATCCACTTTTCTAACAAAAATTGTAGAAGAAATCCCCTTCATTTGCACTTACTTATGACTACTACAGTCCTCTGGCTTCAACTTCCAAACAACTGACTCAGGCAGTTGGCGAAAGACCAATTTTATACAGTCTCACACCCACAGATACTGTGCTTAAAAACTGCACACAATGTCATTCTAGAATTCTTTCTTTGAGAGAAGACAAAAAAAGCACATTTTCTTTCCTAGCCCTTGCCTTTTTTAAAAATGAAACTGCATATATTTTGCAATAATTATTGTGCATTTCCAGCACAAAAGGCAAACAGAGCAAAGTCTTTCCCCTTAAAAAATGTTTTGAGCTTCGATTCTCCCTTTTATCATAAAGTAAATCTGTGGACTGTGTTTTCTTTTCTGCCTTCCTCTTGAGAATCTTTGGGAAGAGTGCTAAGAGGAGGAAACACATCCTGGTAGTTGAGCCTTCTTGTAGGAAAGATCAAATCAAGCCCCTGGGGTTTTCCCTGGGAACCCAGCCTTTGCTGTCTCTGTGGTTCCTGTCTGCTAGTCTTTTAAAAAACTTGCTGTTATTTCATATCTGAAAAAGGCAAACTCTTCCCTTTTAATTGATCTTGCAGTTTTCTTGGTGTTTTCATTCTCTTCTAATCTCCAGTGTCCAAGTTCCCCACACAACCCCGCCTCCACCAGGCCGGGCCGCCACACTCTCCTCCTTTCAGCACCGTCACCCGCACCACCCCTGCCCAACTTCCGCAGAGACCCTGCTGTCCTTTTCTTTGTGAGGCCCCTGGACCCACACTTCACGCCCACCCACAGCTTCCCTCACACTGCCTGCTCAGGCTTTTCCTCCCCCCACATCCCCCTTTGGAGGAATCTGGAGACCCAACCTGGCTTCCCTCTCTTCTTCTTTTTATTGATTTGTTTGTCTGTTTTGGAGGTGAGGTGCTGAACGAGGATTGAATTCAGACCCTTGCACTTGCCAGGGAGGCGCTTATTCTGCTGAGTTACCACCCCAGCCCCTTCCTTCTCTTCTTAAGGAGTTGCCTCTGATGCTTCAGTGGTGATTTTTCTTTCTGTTTGAATTGCGTTTAGTCCAGAACTCTATGCTTGCTCTTGTTCTAAACTTTCCCTTCAAATATCTCATCATTATTGCTTCTTTCCAAAATCGATACAGCTTTCACCACCATACTCTGTTTTTATCACTCTGAAATTTCCATCATGCACTGTCCAGGCCTGGGCTACTTGGAGATTTCTCTCCTGTCGCACCTCAGCCTGATTTGTTTTTTATTTATTTCTACTGGTGTTTCTCTAAGGCTGATTGTACACGTGTCACTGCTTGAAGCCCCCACCCATCCCCATGGGGACACATGGCAGCCTGTGTCCTATGAGAAGTGCTGTACTCTCACGCGGTGATTAGAGGCTGAGGGTGTTGGCCCTCAGCCTGCTAGACACAGGCCAGCCCCCTCATGGAGAACTCTCTGATCCAAGATGCCAACAATGCCCAGGCTGAGACTCTGCCATCATGCAACTGCCATTGAAATGTCCCCATCTGTCCCTACTCTCTGAGGGAGAAAGTCCTAGCCTAAATCTGGAGGTCTTTTTTTTTTTTTTTTTTTTTTTTCCAATTTTTTCCTCATTTCTCCCACTTTATCAGTATCCAGAGCTGCACTTCAGTTTTTGCTTCAGAAATGTCTGTTCCTCAATTATTTTCTCCATCCTGTCTGCTACCATTATTATGTGCATTCAATTGCATCGAAAAATTATTGCTTAGCTAGCTGATTCCAATTGCTTGAGTTTCTTCTCCCTCCTATACTTACTCTCTTGCAAAATTCAGCTTCCTCGCATCAAAACCCTTCAGTAGCACTTTTCAGAGACCCTTATTTTAGGATTGTTCCACAGTTGGGCCCTAGCCACCAGCTTTCTATTGTGCCCTGTGTGATTTTTGCATTCCAGACAAGCTGGCCTGCTACTAATTTTCTCTCAGTTGTGATGGTCTTAAGAAATCATTTCACTGTATTGCTAGTTCTACTAGATATCAAAATAGTGCATTTATTAACTATCAACAAATATTAGCCGGGTGTGGTGGTGCATGCCTGTAATCCTAGCACTCGGGAGGCTGAGGCAGGAGGATTGCTGTGAGTTCGAGACCAGCTTGAGCTACAAAGTGAGCTTAAGGTCAGCCTGAACTGCATAGTGAGACCCTGTCTCAAAAAGGAAAAAGAAAAAATATTGGGCTAAGGAGATGGCTCAGTAGAATAAGCCCTTGTCTGGCAAGTGCAAGGGCCTGAGTTCAATCCCTGATTCTGCCCAAAAAAAAAAAAAAATTATATATATATATATATATATATATATATATATATATATATATATATATATATATAATATATATATATATTCATCTGTTTGAAGGGATTTTGGAAGCTCTGTGCTTGATTTCTTCCAATACACACTGAAGATTTTGAAGGCCAGCTAATGGACCCAGTCTCTGGTTCTATTGCTTTCTATCTTGAGCCAATGACTTTAAGATGCCACCTGGAAAGTAGCCTAAAATCTTAGCTCCTTCCAGTGTTCTTAGGCAACTTAACAGTAATTTCCAACACATTATAAATGCTAGGTAAGTAGGCTATTATTCCACAGCAGGCTGTATTATGATTTTCTATATAAATTAACATCAAAAGACCAGATATTGTTGTACCGTGTTAGTAAGGTTATTACATCTATTAGTATGGTCACCAAGATAATCTATTTTTAAATGCATGTCTAACTGTTTAATCTGAATGTTTTCTGAAGTCGCCATTAACTATATTTTAAATAAATGTGCTATTATATTTTTCCTGAGAGAGTTAACAAGCATCTGGAAACCTAAAAATATCTACATGATACAAGATCTCGGTATACTCACGATTCCCACATCATGTTGCCAGGGTTATCAAGTTTCTGAAGTTCAGTATTCAACTTATTCACTATTAATTACAACGTGGCTCTGATCTACTTGGGGAAAACTGCAAAAAGCAATTAAGAGCAAACCAGAGCCAAGAATAAAGGACAGGCTTTCTTTCTTTTTTTTTTTTTTTTGTCTTTTCCCAGAATTTCAGTGTTTTTCATTGTGGCTCCCCACGGACAGGTTGAAAGCTAGAACAATTCATAAGTAATTCATTTCAAAGGTGGGGAAGAAGTGGAAAAGAGCTCATTTCTTCCAACTGTGCCCTTCTTACAGTTGCTTCTGTCTTGCTGCTCTTTCCCCTCTTTCCCTTGGGTGGTCTCTCTCCCCTTGAGTGATAGTAAGAGCAAAGGAAGCCAGACAGAGCAGCGTGAATACTTAACTACATAACTTCATCGTCTATTGAATGGGCTCCAGAGAACCATTTTGCTTCATAACTCAGACTCTTGGCTTTTGTGACCTCCTCTGTGCAGTGCCAGTTTCTGCCCAACTCTTCCCTCAGCTGCCACTCTCCTAAGTGGAGCTAGGGGGACAAGTGAGGATCTGCTAGCAATTACCACTTAGTTCATTTGCATGTGGATGTTCTCATTATAATATCATTAGCATGGGGAGGGAATCAGGTTGCCAGGGCAACCAGGAGTGGGGCAGGTGCAGTTCAGCCTCCGTTGGATTCTCTGCTCTGTTTGGTCAGACTCCACCTGTATTCCTGGCTCCTGTAACTCTTGTGGCTGCCAGATTGAACACAATCCATTGCGTTACACTTTCTCTTTTGGCTATGCCTCCAGAGTGTCTTGGTAATTTGTGTAACTCAGCCTCTTTTTATTAATAACCCTTTTATTTTTCTAACTACTCCTGCTTGGTAACTTTAGCTTGTAGTCCATGCCATCCAATACATCAGCCAGTTATCACATGTGGTTACTGGGCACTCAAAATGGGATTGGTCTGGATTAAGACACAAGAATATGAAATATCTTATAAATAATTTTATTAACTTTAACTGTATGCTGAATTGATAATAATATTCCAGATACATGGGGGTTAAATAAAATACAAAACTAATGTTAATTTCATCTGGTTCATTTTACTATGTAAATACGGCCACTAAAACATTTAAAATTATACATGTGGCTTATGGCCGTGTCCCACATTATATTTTCATGAGCAACATTGTCCCAGGTAATGGCTACTTCTTCCAAATCTTCACTTGAATGAGCACTGCCTTTCAAGACTTTCAAGTCTTCATAGATGTTATCAGTGGTTGGGGCCAGTAGAATAAGCATTTGCCTCGCAAGTGCAAGGGTTTGAGTTCAATCCCTGGTTCCACAAAAAAAACCATAAAAACAAAAAACTATATTGATATTGTCAGTGGCTATCATCCAATGCCAAACGTCAATGTCTGATTTTTTAATGGAATCTCAAGCAATTATTCCCCTCTAGCCCTCACACTCCCTGGGTCCAGGGCACTCTATTTTCCTATTATTGCAGGATTTCCCTTGCTCAGAGATGTTGATAAATGGTTAACCAGATCCTTCTTGGAGAGCTCTATATAACAGACACACAATTCAAATTCCAAGAAAGGCTTTTCCATATATTAGCAACAGATCTGCAGCCTTATAAAGCTACTTGCTAATGTCAGTTATACCCTTAAAATAAAACAGATGACAGATGCTCCTCTTCCAGTGGACAGCGTCCCGTGACTCTGGGACTGCTGCCTTGGTCCACTAACCTATGCTTCTCTTTGTTAACAAGATCCATTTCCCTTAATTTCTCAGAAGATGTGGCCTCAGGCTCAATGGTCCTATTGCCCTCTCCAGACTTTTGTCATTTGTCACTGTCCCAATAAAAATCATGGACACCAGAAGTGACAGCCACTCCCAGTGTTATGGCACACTTTCTGCAGACCATCAGACACCTCTCGTCTCCCTTCATCTGCACATTAGAGTTTGGCTGATTGAGCCCAAAGCTGCATTCGTCTCATCATTATTGCCAATCTTTCTGCTGAGCTTCCCTTTAGTAAACTTAGCATGAATTGATATAAAATCATAGCTTCTTTGTTACAGACTTATGTAACATCTTTCAAAAGTCTAACCCTAACATTAAAAAAAAAGCTTTTTAAAACTTCAGCTTGGAGCTTTAGTCTCCTGTTCCAGTGTAGCAAGATCATTTTCACTCCAGTTCTTGCTTGGTGAAGTAACTGTTCTTACCAGTTATTTGCCCTTCAAAGATACAAGAAACTTCTGATTATCATTTTAAGAACTGATGTATGTGAGAAACTAAACAGAGACCTCTGGTCCTTTAGGTATAAAACACCTGGTCAGTGCATTTCTAAATTTAAGATAGGCTATTGTGTTCTCTAACTATTCTATGTGAAATAATAAGCCAGTAACTCTTTACTTGGTGCATGACTCCTTATGGGCAAGAAATAGTCTTTGTACTGTGGCATAACTTGAATTTGGTAACACAATTCTGATAGCTAATACTGACTTCTTTTTCTTCATGTTCCCAAGCTGTCTGTTTAACAATCTGTTGGGATTGGGAGAACATTTTGCCAGAGATCATCATTAATTTTATTGGTTGATAATTCCTGGAATCTAACCTTTTCACATTTCAAATAATGAGATGCCATTTGTCACTTGCCAATTTGTTCATATCCCTTTGGTTCTCAGGGTGAGTTAAGGACTGTCAACCGTGATTTCACAATTGCACTTGGAAGCTGTTTTATTTTCCTTAGAGAAAGATGGGCAGCACTTAGAGACACAGTTATTTAAAGCTATTCTCCATTTTCTTCTTTTTTCTTTCATTGTTGAGGAGTTATGTCTCCCTTGCTCACCAACATAGCTTAGCATCAACCTCAGGGGCTGATGGTTTGTTGTTTATATTTCAATCTTTTTTCCTTCCTTTTCCTTTCCAGTGTGAAAGTTCATCTTTTCATGTCAGAGAAAAAGAAGAAAAACAAACTTACATAGTACTTTTGGCTTCTCACCCTTCTTATTCATACTAAAGCATCTTTTCCCAGCCATGATCCACAATTCTGCATATTAATGTTCTGTAGACAAAACTTTACCTAGTCTTATGCAACATAATCTTACTCATAAAAATGAAATGAGATTTAAGGAAATTCTTTGATTTCTACACCTATTTAGAGGACTTGAGTATTCCACAATAGTGGCATTGTTTAGCTATTTTTTCTTCTCTCTCCGCTTTGTTTTTAATCTATAAAAATGTAGCCATGTAATGAAAAACGCACATAGTTGTTATCTGACTTGCTATACAAGCAATTCATGGAATTTTCAAGTTAGGACTGACCCTTCTTTTCTTTTTTCTTTCTTCCTTACTTCCTCATGCCCTCCTTTGCTTCCTTTCTTCTTTTGTTCTTTCCATTTTTCCTTCCTCTTTTGTTTCCTTCTCTGTTTTTGGCGAATCATATAAAAATTTTGATCTTAACACATTTTGTTAAGTAACTAATAAAACATGATGAAAATCATGGTAACAAACATGGTGAAAATCCTTCATCCAATTGCTCTCTCAGTGTTTGCACTGTTACCCATAGCTCACATATGCATTTGCCAGCATTGTTGATGGCAGTTGTGTACTTCTAATATTTTGTGGTCATACTTTGAAATATTTTATACAGCAATACTACCAGATCTCAGAGGAAAAGATCTAAATAGGCCATCTGAAGAAGAAGTGGATGACAGGTTGCTGCTACCTATGTTGCCAAAAGGTAAGTGATTATGTATAATTGGATGAGTCTTGAAAGGTACTATTGTAAGCTGCGAGTTTGGTGTTCTGCATTTATAAATGTTACATCCACACCTAGATTGTATCTGCTTGTGTAATGAGAAGGCAAACTATGAAAGAGTAATTTGACTAATTCAGTCAAAATTATCATATCAATCATTTGGATATCGCAGAGAAAAGTTTTAAGTGCCTGAATTACCGAAATAATGACTTCACTTCTCCGTTCCCTTTACTCTGAGCATATGAAGAGATAATCTGATAGACTTATTCTTTTCAGAGAAATACAGTCTTTTAAAAATTGGGCACCCCCCCATATAGTCCCTGAAAACCTCTGACAGCTCTGCATCTGGATTCCTTTGATAAATATTATCTTGTAATTTTTTTTTTCCAAAACAAAGAGCATCTTTTACCAAAGTTATTTGTCAGTATAATGCAAATTAAAAACTGAAGCATAATATTGTAGACTCTTTTCTTGCATCACTGCAAAAACAGCCTGGAATTGAATGGAATCAGACTGTTTTCCCTAACTCAGTTAAAACTAGTAAGCATAAAAGAAGCTAGAAACTGACGGCAATTTTATTCATGCCTCAGATATACAATAACCTCAAATTATTTTGCTCGATTTGTTTTTCCACCAATAATTTAGTTTAATTTGTCACTATGTGAATACTGAATGGGTTATCAAAGTATTGAAATAGATCATTCTTTTAGGAAATCTGTGATTCTGAGATTGCACTCATTTATTTATTTATTTATTCTACCCTATGAAAGATTTTATTTGTTACAATACTGCAAAAGAATTTTCTAACCAAAAGGTAGCAATGGATTGACTAATTAAAAATGCATCCGTCTGTTGGATTGCATGTTGCTTTGCGATTTAAAAGATGCAGATCTAAATGGGTTGTTTTATTTATGAAGATCCTCTAACTGTGAAAGTAATGAATTCATAAACTTGCATTCATAAACACAATAAAGGTTAACAGTATATCAAAAGTTAAACATAGGGCATTCGATGTGATTTTCTGTGGCTTCAGTTTTGAAACAAGTCATCTCGGGCAGCAATACAATAATCAACTATTCTCTTCACAGAATTTTTTCAGGAAATAAGCAGCTCACAAAACCATCAGGTTGTATACAATCTATTTGATTTTTACTTAATGAATAGTAGATAATTACTTTGTTTTTATCACTTTGCAGAAAGAATATTTTTTATTTCATAGTTCCTAGATAATTACTTTGAAGCTTTGAAGTGACTAAATACGAAACTTTTATGTTTCCACAAGGGAAAAAAGTGAGCAATGCTAGAACAGAACTGCATTATTTTAGAACTTGTTACCATTTATATCTAGATGTCCTCCCACCCAACGTAATGGGCGCACAGGAGGCTACTGTGAAAGGGAATTTTATTAGGGGGCCCTGCCTCCGGGGCGGTGTCGGGAGGCGTGGCTGGCAGGAAGAGACGGGACCCTGGGGCTGTGAACAGAAGGTTCCCTCTTCCTCCAGCTCCATCCTGCCCTCTCTGCTTGTGCGGTACAGTGACGTGGCCAAGCGGTCCCTCTGCCACACCATGGGCTATTTCCTGAGCCAGGATTAGCTCTTATGTTGCGGGTGTTGAGCGTTTTGTCCTAGGCTTTGCTGGGACTAAGTGGCTCAGACAGAGGTGATGAGGGCAGTCAAGACGATGCGGCTTGAAAGTTGAGGCTTCCCGAACTGCGGTTGTCTGTCGCACACCAACAATCCACAGTCTAAGATTCTTGCCTTCTTTTTATTATTATTTTTTATTTTATTTTTAGGGAAGGGTCTACATGGTGTTCAGGGTCTCACTACTAAATCAGACTCGTAGTGACCTGCCTGTTTACAGCCTCCCAAGAGCTGGGATTACAGGAGGAGGCCCCGACACCCAGTCTCAGTTGCTGTCTCACTGCACCCTGGGGGTGGGGCGGCACTACAGCTCTGAGGATTGAACCCGCAGCCTTGTGCCTGCTTGTAGGTGCTTTAATCCGCTGAGCTATTTGGCTGGCCCTGATTTGCTCTCTGATACAGTGTGCTTTCATTATCTAACCTGTTTTTGCAGTGCCCCACATTTAACTGCTTGATTTCCAAACTCTGTTTTGTTTCATTGTAAGCAGAATATACTTTTTCATTAATTAAGATTGTGTGGATTGTTAGGAGACAGTGATTTGATGAATAACTATACTGTAAAATGAATGTTGGGTATAGAAAGAAAGAAGTGTCTGTGGTTCACAGTTTGTGATAACCAAGCAGTAAGAGCAGTTTGTGCACACACATGAGAATTGTGCAATAAATGAAGCTTATCATTTAAAATATTTAAATATAAAAACAGATTAATATCTGCAAGAGACAGTGCTCAGGAGATGATGCCCTAGTGATTAACAGTGCATCCAGGTCTAAATTTAATACTGAGGGCATCACAGAAAAAAGAATCAGACTGTGGGTGGTGCTGTCAATCAATACTACAGAAAACCATACAAAGGTTATTCATAAAACTAAAAATAGAATATGCAATCCAGCAATCCTGTGTCTGGGTATTTACTCCCCAAAATTTGAAATCTGTTTGTGAAAGGGATGTTTGCAATGCCACATTGATTATGAAACCAGTTAATAGTTAGCCAAGTCACAGGTGCAACCTATGTGTCAGACAAGAAATGAACAACTGAAAAAAGGTGGGTGAATGGGCACATGGACTGCTACTGTCTTTAGAAAGGGTGAGCCAGGGTACAGCTCAGCAGCATGAATGCCTGCTTGGCAAGTGCAAGGTCCTAAGAGTTTGATTCCCCCTTATTACAAAAAGAAAGGAAAGAAACAAAGAAAAAGAAGAAAAGAAAGAAAAGAGGGCAAGACAGATGGCTCAGTAGCTTAAACTATCTGAGATGAATATCTAAAAAATGTGGTTACTCAAGAAATGCAAATTAAAACAATGCTGAGATTCCATCTCCCCCCCCCAAGAAAGAATGGTCAGCATCAAGAAATCAACCAAGGGGCCAGGGAGATGACTCAGTGGAATAAGTGCTTCACTGGCATGCTCAAAGGCCTGGATTGAATCCCTGGTTTTGCCAAAAAGAAAAAAAGAGAGAGAGAGAGAACGGTTGTGCTGAATGGGTACAACGGCTTACTGCTTTCTTTAAAAAGAATACTCTGCATCTTCAGAGGGGGAAATGTTGTAGACAGCTAAACTAGGTAGAAAATAGGGCAATCAGACAGGGATGGGCCCTTGAAAGGTCAGTGCAGAAGACTACCAATGGCTGGAGGCACCCTCACTGAGTGTCAGGCTTCAAGAAAAGGAGGAACTACTAGCCTGGCTACCTTCCCCAGCAGTGAATAGCAACAATTGACATTCTAAGTAGGCATCAAGCACCTAGGGGTGGAGGACCAGCCCGCCCTCCCTGCCCCTTCCAGGAAAGTCTTTGTCCACGCCTCACGCATGGCCTTGTTCACTGACTTGCTGCCCCGCTTCATCCCCAGCCAATCAATATGACCTAAGAGACTGTACTTGTAATCTTATGGGTTGACCAGAGTTTTATCCCGCCTCACAGCCTTCCTATGATTTTCTATTGGGTCAGTATCACCTAAGCAACAATACTTGTAATCTTATTTCCTGGTCATTGCTCTGTTCCACCTTAAGCCTATCTTACTTCAGGACTTCACTCAACAAACATCCTTGAGAAATGGGGTTGGCAGGCACCCCACTTTTCCAGGCCCCCATTCTGTAAATTCCAATAAATTTTACCTTCTCTTAGAGATAAAATAAAATATTTATAAAGGTTGTTCTGTCATTTACTGCAGCACGGATAGAACTGGACAATATTGTGCTAAGTGAAACAAGCCAGACATAAATAGACTAACTTCATGTACTTTCACTTCTATGTGGGATCTAAAACAACTTAGTTCACAGCAAGGAGAAGCACAATGTTGATTATAGAGACTAGGAAATTCAAGGAACAAGGAGATTATGGCTGAAGAACACAGAATCTGAGGCAAGAGGGTTTTTTTCTTTTTAAGTTTAGTATACAGTGTTATGAATGCAGCTAATTATGCTTTGTTGTGCATTTCACAGTTTTTAAGGAGTAAATTTCATATGTTCTCATCACAAAAGCAGAATCTATATTTGAGAAAAAGTATGTTAATTAACTTGATTTATCTATTCCACTTTGCATTCATAATCATAACTGCAGAGTCCAAATTAAAATAAATGATTCACTAGCATTACTTCTGACCCTACCCACCAAACAGCAAGTATAGGAATAAATATAGTAATATTAAACAATAGCTTTGTGTCAAGAGTCTATATTCCTGATTACATAGGGAGTAGCCCAACTTTTTTTTTTTTTTTTTTTGGCAGAACTGGGGATTGAGCTCAGGCCCTTGTGCTTGCCAGGGAAGCACTTATTCCACTGATCCATCTCCCTAACCTCTCAAATAACATTTTTTTTAAGTGAATAAAATATAATAAAAATTATACAGAATTTCAAAACAAGACTATAGGGCAAAAAAGGTGATAAGCAGTTATCAATGGT
>PVKA01008335.1:0-19396 GCA_004027165.1 Ctenomys sociabilis
AATTTAGTGATTTAGGCAGACCTATCTTCTGAAATTAGAAAAGTAAAAATAAAAAATAGATTATTATTAATCTATTAGTTCAATATTGTCAAGAGCTTAGATATGTAGGTGTAAGACTTGTTTTTTACAATAGGTAAAACTTTATAATGTCCTTGAACAATAATAAATTAAATAAAAGGTTATTCTAAATATAAAGTATTATTCTAGAAACAAAAGATACAATATTTTATTAAAGTTATAAATTTTCATAATAGAATATGTTAACAATAGAAATGTGCTTTATAATATTGGGGAAGAAGATATATGATTAACAAATGTTTTTAAAATCAATGCATTATTTCTAAAATTCTATATCTTATTAGTATGGGTGGAATATTTTTATGATTTTAAAGCAATTTTAGATAAGTGAAAGTGAAGTAAAGGGACAAGGAAGTTGGCTCAATAGAATAAGCACTTCCCTGGCAAGCATAAGGGTCTGAGTTCAATCTCTGGTTCTGAAAAAAAAAAAAAAAAAAAAAAAAAACAGTGAAGTAAAGTAGTAAGATACTGCAGGAGTACAGAGAGGACTGCCTTCCTGCTTATAACATTAAGGATTGATTCTAACTGGGGAGATGGTTCAGTGGCATAAGCTCCTGCCTGGAAAGTGCGAGGTCCTGAGTTCAATCTCCAGTAAAAAAAACAAAGGACATAGTCTAACCTTACAATCTAGAAACCTTACTCTACTAACAAATCAGTTAATTAATTTGCCATCTAGATAATTCAGAGATTGATCCAAGAAAATACAACAATTTATTTGTGAGTTAAAAGTATTATTTACATATAATAAAATGGTGATTAATTTTGTTACCTGTTTAGGAATATGTTTAAGTTTGGAATAAAATGAGAGTCAAAACTATAAAATATATTATCTGTATGTCATCAGGACCCAACCAGTAATGACAGTGTTGTGTCAGTACTTTTCTCTTATGGCTGGGATAAAAGCTCCACACCCAAAATTAAGGAAGAAAGGTTTATTTAGCTCACAGTTAGTGGAGGTTTCAGTCCATACTCAGCTGGCTCCAAGGCAGAGCTGCATATGACAGAGGGCAGCAGTTCATGGCACTGGAAATTGCAAAAGAGCAGCAGCTGAGGCAGCTAGCAAGCCTCTCTTCCACCCTTACAATTATATGCAGATTACCCGCCCCAGGGCGGGTGTAGACTAACACCTATAATCCAAGCATTGGATCAAGAACTAAGCAAAAGCTCTAGAAGCTGCCCCATGACTGCATGAGGCTTTGAAAGGCCATCTAGACGCAAGCCACAACAAATGTGAACGTTTTTAATCTTTGAACAATGTCTTGAAACATATACCACAATGACAAACACAGATAACACTTTTAACTTGTCAATAATAATAAAATACTTTATTCCTGGAAAATAAATTTGCTTTTTATTAGGCATTTATGTAAAAATATGTATTATTCCATTTTCCAAAAGGACAGAGAAAAGTAAAAATACAAAATATTTCATTTAAGTACTTTATTAATACATATTTACAGTATATAATGTCTATATTACTTGTATTGAGTTAGTAAATGCACACAATATATATTAATATCTTTTTCATCCTTTTTCTTTACCCTTCCTTTATTTGTGGATCTTCTTCCAATTTGTAAAAATTTATCTCCATACTTCCTTTTACCAACATTTACTTTGCTTTTTAATAATAAAATTATTAAAAATTTTGGTTTCTCGTGAAACAGAAACTGGGAGTTATTTAAACTTGCATATCTTTCTTTATTTCACTTAACCTTAAAGTTGCAAGGTATACCATTTTCCTAAATTGATTCAAGTTTATCTTGAGGCATAGGGAAATATGTCAACACCACACTATGTTTATTTTTTTATTGGCTGATAGATATACAAGCTACATTCAAAATTCATAGCCTATTATGAAATATACTGCTATAAACATAGTTGTTGTTTACATATGTCACTGTAATATATTTTGAACTCTTGCAGGAATGTACCCAGAAAGGGGAGAACTGGCTCAAAATGTATTTCTAGTTGTACTATTTTGAATAATCTTCATACTGGTTCCATTAATATCATATTGTTAAGGAAAATAAATTAGACAGTCTTAAATATCTTATAGTCTCTCTTATTTGAAAAACTCAAGGTCCAGTCAAATAGCTCAGCAGATTAAAGCACCTGCAAGCAGGTTCAGGGACTGGGGTTTGATCCCAGGCCTACTGCATTGGCCCCACCTCCAGGGCATGCTGAAATGGCAATTAAGACTGGGCGTCGTGTCACCCACCTGTAATCCCAGCTCTTGGGAGGCTGTAAATAGAAGAATCACTATGAGTCTGATCTTGTAGTGAGACCCTGAATACCCTGTAGACCCTTCCCTAAAATCCAAAGAAAACCGGAAAAAGAAAAAGAAAAACCTCAAAATATAAAGAGTAACATAAAAGGTAGAGAGTAAGAAATAGAGTGATAGATCCTTTGCAAAAGAGGAAGAGCACAAAAGATAGAGGGGGTGGAAGGAAAAGTATGAGAAAAAAATAAAGTCATCTTATGCACATCTTCCAAGTCCTCATGGGTCATGGAACCATGACATACTGGAAACATGGATTAATAAAAAGAAAAACTGGAAAATATGTCTAAATATAAAATATCAAGAAACAAATTATTTTCACCTATGCTGTGGAACTACAATTGCATAAATAATGACTATTCATTGTATTTACTTACTGTATTGAATATTTTGCTGTTTTCCAGCTATTTTTATCTTGATATAAAGCTGTAGACTGAACTTTCATTTTCTCAGACCTATTTCTTAGCATTATATCTCAGAAACCTTCATCATAGTTGGGATCATTTGTTGCTTCTCTTTCTTCCAACAAGACTTTCTGACCAGCTGGCCAAATAATAGTTCAGTGGATTAAAGAGCCTGCTTAAGCAGATGCAGCCTCCTGGTTTGATCCCTGGCATACAGAGCCAGCCCCACCCCCAGGGCATGCTGAGATGGTAACTGAGCCTGGGAGTGGTGTCACACACCTGTAATCCTAGATCTTGGAATGCTGAACACAGGCAGATCAGTATGAGTTGGATCTATGCGAGACCCTGTAGACCCTGTACTAAATTAAACAACAACAACAAAAAAAACAAAAAATCTTTCCAACCAGGATTACTCATTCTCAATCAATCACTCATTTATATTTTACCTATTGCCCCATAAATAAGTAAATAAATAGATAAATTTCTTTTCTATCCATTGCATCAAACTTTATCCTATTTCTAACACCATCAGCTTAAAGTCTTCCCCATCCATATGTTAATAAAATTCCAGGGACTAGATGCAACTGTCTTCACAAACTGTGTGTCAGATATCCACAGAGGCATCCATGGTACCAAGTACAATGTTCCTACCAATTCTCATAATTTTATCCATTAGGACAGGATTATCCATATAAAGCTTTGAAATTAGGGATTTGGTAGCAACAGTAAAAAAAGAAACACATGTTTCAAAAATGTTAAAGTTTTAAACCATAATTGATTGGTTACATGCGTGAAGGACCTTGACTGCTGACCTGATATCAGATAATGAAGAGACAAATATGGTTTACTTGCTTTTGAAACTTGGGTAGATGTTCACACCAGTAATAGAATTGTCCTTTAGCCGGGCGTGGTGGCGCATGCCTGTAATCCCAGCACTCGGGAGGCTGAGGCAGGAGGATTGTTGTGAGTTCGAGACCAGCCTGAGCTACAAAGTGAGCTTAAAGCCAGCCTGAACTGCATAGCGAGACCCTGTCTCAAAAAGACAAAAAAAAAAAAAAAAATAAAAATAAATAAAAAAATAGAATTGTCTTTTATAAGAGAAGAGTAAGATTTTCAGAAGGGGTGAAATATTTGTGAAAAATCAAAGCTAACTTTGATTTTTTTTTTGTATTGTAACAAGGATTGAACTCATGACTTTGCACTTGCCCGACAGGCCCTTAACCCTGCAAGCAATCTGCCTGGCCCTGAGATGATTGTGGCACACTAGAGTTAATCCATGAGATATGGGTGTTAATACCATTGTAAAATATTCCATCTATAAAATGACTACTGTGGTAGGTTAACTAGCAGTCAAGTTGTGACACCTGGACGAACTGAATCTGTGGTGTCCGGTGTGGATTGCCAACAACATAATGTAAGAGAACTGAAGAGCAAGTGTTGTCTCTCCCTGCTGAGAAGACCGTCCCACTGTTTTTCCTGATATTCCTCTGCTGTTCTCCTCATTGGAGGAGCTCAAGTCCCCTCTGCCAACAAAAGACTGAGGTTATTTTGGAGGCACTCCAGCCCTTACCGTGGGTATCTGCTTCTCCTGTGCAGATCCCTCAGCCTATGTTGCAGTTCCTTCATCCTGCTGGTACAAAGTTTCTACCTCAAACCACTGTCTTTTCAGCCTTTGCAGTGCAGATCCTTGATACAGATTTTCATGAAGCATTGCTGTGTACTCTGGGTCTCCATCTGGAGTCGTTCAGGACGTTGTTGTGGGATCTGGGCTCTCATCTGGATTCTTCAGGTCTCTGCTATGTGGATGGATTTTCCACAGTCTTTTCTGTTTGCCTTTTTGGATGAGTATTATAAAATAATCATATAAATTATGTCCTGTATTAAAATGTTTCCCTTGTAATTCCTAACTACAACTGGGACAGCTTTAGGAACACTTACATTAAAATAAACTGTCATGGAAAGAGGATAAGTGAAGAATTTAAATGAAAAGTCTTCTGTAGATCTTTTGCTCAGCACTCCATCTAACTCTATACTCCCCTACACCCCAGGAACAATATTCGGTTAACAGTTTGTGCCTGCTCTCCCAGTATAAGTATGACTAGGACACTTCTCACCTTCAAAAACCTAGTAAACTGGCTAGGCTAACCATAGTTTCCTTGCCTTCTGGATTGTTACTGCTTGCAGACCATGGAGATTTGTTGGAGGGAAAAGAAAAAAGTAAGGAAATTTACCTCAGAGGCTTTCTTCCTCCGATCCTAACTGATGCTTCAGGTCGGCAGAGATATGCTGGTACAATGTCACAGAAGCAAGGAAGGTGTCCGCAATATGGATGGAATATTTGAATATAAAGAACAAATTGAAAAGCTGAATCAGAATGGTCAAAAAGAAAATAAAAAGATTCACAAAACATACA
Organism: Ctenomys sociabilis; assembly: GCA_004027165.1. Classification (NCBI taxonomy): domain Eukaryota; kingdom Metazoa; phylum Chordata; class Mammalia; order Rodentia; family Ctenomyidae; genus Ctenomys; species Ctenomys sociabilis. The sequence goes on from PVKA01008335.1 coordinate 5,174, forward strand.
ACTATGAAATTTTATACTGGGGAAGAAAAGCAAACATACATTTAGCAAAAAAGAATGTGATATCTACTTTTATGTCCAACTGACTTATGCAATTATTAATGTATGCCTATTATTGGTTTTAAGAAATAAACAAATGATATCATCAACACCAGAAAAAGGAATTATTAAAATAGAGATATTCGGAAGGTCACGATGTACTCATGTTACTATTTCTAAGCTCAGCTTTGTCTACACTTCACTATACTTAAAAGCACAGAAGCATTGGACAGATAGCTTTTGTTGATATATTCAAGAAAATGAACTTTTGTCCATGTTAAAAGAGGCACAGAAATACATTATCGTCATCGTGCTACCGGTAGAAATGGTTTGTAATAAATGGGCTAAATAGAAATCTTTTCTTTGGTTGTCTCACTGACTTCTCAAGCTTAAAATCTAAATGTCACCTTGAAATAAATGTACCATGAGAACATGATATCTTTGATTCCTCTGGGAAAGTACCAGTGATACATATGGCACTGTTGTATAGAACCCCTAGTTTTGTTTTCTAAGGAATCTCAAGAACTGACATTGTGATTTCCTTAGTGAGTACAGGTTTACATTTCCACCATCATTGCAGAGGTTTTCTTTCCCTTACTTTCTCACCAGCATTTTTTGTTGTTACTGTTCTTGATGAAAATCATTCTGATAGGTCAGAAGGAATCCCATAGTTGTTATAGCCAAAGATGATGAACATTTTTTTCATGTGCTTACTGCCCATTTGTACTTTCTTTTTTGTGGAAGTTATCTACTTGGTTCACTTTGTATACTCTTATTTGGTTACTTGAATGATTATAACAAGCAGTGGGTTGTAATTCTAAGGATAGACACAAAAAATATTTTACATAGACCCATTCTGGGTGGCTGTTGACTGGGAGAAAAGGTTAAATAAGCTATATATAAGAAGTGACATTTTCGGGTATTGAGAAGGCATAGTGGGTAACCAGTTAAAAAGTCACATCCGGACACCTCCCTTCAAGGTTTTATGATTTTTTTCAAAGGGTTTTTACATCCGGAAATTCAGATAGCTGAGCCCTGTATCCAATTTAGAAAGAGTATCCTTAATGTTAGCTGAAGGCAGCTGAGTAGAAATTTATCACTATGGAACGGAATGCATTCCTTTTGGCTGAAAGCTGCTTAGAGCAAGGCAATTTGTGCAGTGCAAAAGTGCACAGAAATCTTCATTGTATTTTTCTTTAAAACTATGAAAAACTTTTTATGTCTTTGAGGGACAGAAGCCCTCAAAGTCTTGGGAAAATAGTAACTATTTTAAAGAAGAATAAATGTTTTATAGCAACATTTCCAACATGGGTAACTATCCTATTTCCTATTTATTTTTTCTTCTTTTTTTTTAAATGTACTTGGTACAGGATCTCATTATGCAGCTAAGACTTCTAGTGATCCTCCTGTTTTCAGCCTCCCCAGTGCTGGGATTACAGTTGCACTCCACTACACCTGGACTGTTTCTATTTCTTAGATCAAACCACTTGGAATCTTGAAACCTAACACAATTTTAGGCTCTTTAATTGTTTATGTAGGTTCCTAGAATTGGGTAGCATACAATTGCTAAAGTTCAAACCTTGAAGTAGCTGTTGTGAAGTCTATTTGCTTGCAAAATGATCAAATTCAAAGACTGCAAGAAATATTACATCATTCTCCAAATATATTCAATATACTTTTGAAGAAAGCTTTATAAAATTCCATGTTTTGGCCTACAAAGTTAAAGATGTGCACAGCTAACTTTCCAAAGTTGAACACAGAGAGCAATATATTTGAAAGTTGAAAATCTGGCCATGTTGTTTGGACCTTGGTAAAAGCCTTAAGACAAACCCTATCCGGGGGTGAGAGCTCATGTAAGAGCAAACACATTGCAAAACAAGGAGTCTCAGGCAGCAGCCTTGCTCTGTTGAAATTCTCATGGATACTAGCTAACCCCTGTCCCATGAGAACTACACTGATGCCTTCTGAGTGTAACACACACACACCCCAGATGGTCTAGCCATCTCCTGCTAGGCCTGTGTCACCCACTAAAGGAGTGATACTTTGTTACAGCAATAGAAAACAAATATATCTCTTCCAATAATGTTCTAAAGGAATAAAGAGCCTTCTATTTGTCTATAATGTTAAAGATGTGCTCAGCCAACATTCTCTCAAAAGTTGAACATATCTTTTTGACTATTCCCAAAGAAGGAAATAGGTGAGAATTACTTCCTCAGCTCATGGAATATTCATTCCCTTGTCTTTTATATTTGAGAAAGAAAAAAAAAAATGTTCATTGAATCACAGATCATACTCTGCAAATTCCTGTGTCTGGAACTCATGCTAGTTTCCTTTTTTAAAGTATATTTAGTACAGGGTCTCACTACACAGATCACACTCATAGTGATCCTCCTGTTTTCAGCTTCCCAAGAGCTGGGATTATAGCCATGAGCCACCATGCCCAGTTTCAATCCCAGTCTCAGCATGCCCTGGGGGTGGGGCTGGCACAGGATGTGGGAGATTGAACACTGGTCCCTGCATCTCCCTAAACCAGTGCTTTAATTCCTGACCTATCTGGCCAGCCTCATGCTAGTTTTCTTTATTGCAATGGTAAAGTTATTTAATGGGTCCAGATTTTCCTATTATTAAAAAATGTGAGAAATTTGGGAGGAGAACCTCAAATTTAAGTCATAATCTATCTTTCTTCATTAGTTACAAAGTTAATAAATATAATCTTCAACTGTCTGCTTCCCAGTTCTAAGCTATCCTTTTGTCTAGCAATTGTAACAAATTTAGCATCTAAACAATTATCAACTTAAATGTAGCACTTCCTGCCTGGTATCATCATATTTTTCTCTGATTTTATATGCATTTCTATAATTTGCCTACATTAAATACTTTCAAAGACTAGAAGTATCAATTGTACAAGATATATTGAAGTACTTCACAAGTTTTATCATTTAGTTTACTTTAGTTAGTATTGGATAAAACTGTTTAATTATATAGAATATCCTACTACAAACAGTTCACAAATTTTTGATAATTTGACAAGGGTGGGATTTATTCTGTCTTTGCCAGCTAAAGTTGTTTTATTACTTGAAATATTGACTGAATGAAGAAATCAACAGTTATAGTTGAAGAAATTCCAACATTAATTTCATTAAGAAAATACAAAAAACAAGTAAGTACACTATGAAATGATTTTATTATTCTTTCATCAGGAAAAGCTGCTAAAAGTCATAAAAATTAACAAGTGCATTGAATAAGTATGGAATCTATTACTATTTTATTCTATTTTTCTATAAAAGTTATAAAAACCTAACTTACATCAATCTCTGGTTAATGTACAAAGGGAAGGGTGATAAATGAATAGTCCTCAGATTTTGAGTGTACCTGAAAGATAATACTTCCGGTGGGTACTGTCTTTAAGTTAAAAGCTCCTTCAAGAATAACGTTTACTATTAAATGCTATTTTTATGAAACAGTTGGGATCATTAAAAGCATTTAAAGGTGAAAAATTTCCCTGATATTCTCTCATGCTCATTTGTCCAAAATACTCACACAAATTCAATTTTGTGTAAATATAATCTCATTTAATCTAATCCCAAGCCTGTAATATATTTATATTTACTCAAATAGTAACTCACATTGTTACATATTGGAAATATATGCATAACCTTACTTCAATTTTGCTTTTGAAAAATGTGCAAGTACACTTTACATGCATTATTCACTTTTCAGTCAACAAATGGCCCAACATATTTTCTCAAAATGTTTCTTATGTGAAATACAAATACTGTTCTGTGGAATGCAGATTTGAGTTGGCTGTGCCAATTTCGTCAATATACATAATCTAGAACAGTGGCAAAAAATAAATTTTTCAAGAGTTTATATGTCAAAATAAGTCTTATTTACTCTTTATATAACATAAACAGAGAGGGACCAACCAGGACTGTGTAAGAGCAACAGGCATGGAGCACTTAAATTGTCAGCAGTGGACAAAGGAAAGATGTCCCTTTATAGGGAGGGAAGGGAGATAGGGGACATTAGGGACATAGATTTTAATTAATAGCTGTTCTCTAGAATTCTTGCAGCTTGGTGGGCAGAGTTTTGTAGTGCTCTGTGTCAATTTTTGGCATCTTCAGATTTCTCCACGACATGCTAAATTTCTTGTCTTATCTTGGCTCCTTCATGATGCCCTGCGCTTGCTGGTGACAGCTTGGTGCTGAGCTGAGTTCCCTGCTGAGAGCAGTGCCTCTGCTGGCAGCAGGCTGCTGGGGTCTGAGAGAGTCTGAAGCAACTTGAACTATATGTATGTTCATTCCCAAAAGAGAGAAAACCTTGAACCTAAGTTTCTTTGGAGGGTTAACAGAAAATGACTGCTTAACTCTTGCTTTCAAATGATGCTTTTCATAAGACTGTTAGTCTCTTCCTGTAGATTTCTTTCTTGTTTTTTTGGCCAGCTCAGCACACCCTGAGGGCAGGGTTGGTGCAGCACATGGTGCCAGGGAAGGAACCACAGCCCCCTGCACCTGCCTGTCCAAGCTTGCCTACGCAGGTGCCTTGGACAACAGAGCTATCTCTCCAGCGCCATCTTCCTATAGATTTCTATTGTGTGTCTTTATCTTTCTTTCTTTATTATCAGACTCACTCATCTATCTACTCTTTCTTCCTTAAAATTCTTTGTCAGATTTTAATCCTGGTTTATCTCTTGCCACTTTATTACTTTATTCTTTTGTCTCTCAATAGAAGCTGCAACATAAGGAACGCATTTCAGTTTCAGGAACATAAAATATTTTCTTCCAAATGTTCACCTAGCTACACATTTTGGCTGTTTAATATCTTTTTCACATTCATAAGTTATATTTTTATTTTAGGTTTTATGATACTGTCTTTAAGAAGACATTACTGTAACTCCCTCTGGATTAAGAATAGGGTTATCAGGTAATGCATAAGTTAAACTGCAATTTCAAAGATATAATTGATTATTAGTATAAAATTCAAACGTGCCTGAGTATGTCTTAGTGGTAAGTAACAAGTAGGAAACAATTTTCACAGTGAATGTGAAAGTATCAGCATAGAGGCTAAAGAGGAGTATGAAATTAATGACCTCATTTTGAATTATAATTCAATGCCATTCTAAACTATACATTTTAGATAATACAGTGGATTGGAGTTTCTTCATTTTAAAAATTTGGATACTCATTTGGAGAAAATTCATCTATAATCTCTCTTATGTGAAATGTTGTTAAAGATATTTCCTATTTATTTTACCACATTATACTATTTTCTTCTGTAAGTGATTTAATTCTTATAAATTGACTTAATACCTAAAGAACAGTAGAGCTGGCCCAATAGCTCAGCACCTGCTTAGGCAGAGCAGGGAGGCTGGGGTTTGATTCCCGGTGTGCCTGTGACAGCCCCACCCCCCAGGGCACCCTGAGTTGGCAATTGAGGTAGGGAGTGGTTTCGCATGCCCATAATCCCAAAGCGTAAGAGGTTGAAGACAGGAGGATCACTATGAGTGCAATCTGTGTAGTGAGACCCTGTAGTCCTTGTACTAAACACATAAAAAATAAAATAACAGTATTTTATGTATCATAGCTGCTAAATAAGTGAAGTAAAATTTCACATTTGCTATGTATATAAAAAGAATTGAGAATTGTTCAATTAAAAAGGAAGGGGATGGCGCAGTAGCTCAGTGGAATAAGTGCTTACTTGGCAAGCACAAGTTCCTGAATTCGATCCCTGATACTTCAAAAGAAGTTTATTACATGTTCCTAATCTTTCAGGGACATTTTCATCCATTAAAGTTCACCTTTCTGACACAAAAACAGAAGGCTTACTAGTATTTTAAAATGTTGTCTGATGTTTACTACTTAATACAGTCACATTTCATTGTATGCACTAAAGTACAATAAAGTCCAAAAAAAAACTAATCTTAACTTCAGAACTTATCTGTAAGAAATATTTACATGTTTCCTTTCAAAGCTAAATCTATTGCTAAACTATGCAATTATACATTATTTATGATATTTTTAAGACAATTTTATATTTTATATATAAATATATCCAGCACTTCACTATAAATAAGAATTTTTGTTTGTTTGTTTGTTTGTTTTTGTTTTTGTTTTTTTTTTAGGAATCAGTGATTGAACTCAGGCCCTTGCACTTGCCAAGGAAGTGCTTATTCAAATCACTGAGCCATCTCTCCAGCCCCCTAGAAAAAAAAATATTTATTTTTTTGGTAGAACCGGGGATTGAACTCAGACCCTTGCATTTGCCAGGGAAGCACTTATTCTACTGTAGAAAAATGTTTAAACAGAGAAAATGCTTGAAATATTTAAATTTTTAGCTAATTACCATTTCTTTAGTAGTTACCTTGACTGAAGGCAAGAGAACACAGAGAACTTTTTAATTTTCTCTTCCGTCAAGCAACATTTTCTAAACATTTAGTGACAGATACAATTTGATGTATAAGGAACATTTTAAAAATAGTTATGCTTTAAACATCTTTTTTCCCATTTATTACCCATATCATTTGCCAGAAGCTGAAGTGCATAGAAACTCTATGTAGAAGCATGAGCTTAGAAATGCTAAAGTACTAAATTAGCTGCATGATGAAATGCATGGAAAGCAATAATTTGTTTTTCAATAACCTACATGTAAGTCATTTCTTGATGGAGAATAGGTCAATTGTACTTTGTTTGTTATTGTTATTTATATCTTTCCGTGAAAATGTTTAACATTTCCCTTAGGGGCCTCCTCTGGAGTAACTGATGATTTCAGCTATTTATTGCCCTATTCATACATGCTAAGCTAAAATATACCTGGGGATGAAGCTCTCATTTTCAAAATGGAATAGATTCACTCAAGAAAATATTTCCCTTAAGCCTCTGTGCTTAGAAATTAAATTTTACTAACATAGAGAAATCTCCACAGCTTATAAGGCTTCTCCGGGAACAAAATGTGGAAAATATCTCGGACTCCCTCATCAGTACTGAAATACTTCACTGTTCATCTCCTTAAAATTGCACAGTATGTCTAAGAGGGTGCTCTCCAATCTGTGAAATGCTATGCAATTTTAAATGAAGCCACTTTTACTGTGTGTGATGAGCTACTTATGGTAAAACAAGAATATAAACGTCTATCCAAATTGTTTGTATGAAATAAATTCATTTAGAAAGGTATTACTAATAATGCTTTACAAAGGGATAAAGCAAGCATTTATAAAGCCTGAAACATAACTAAAATTATTATTTTACAAACAGCTAAGCATATCACAATTGTAAATAGATAATGCAGTTTTCATATGCTCAGGTATTTTGTAATTATTACATTTTAATATGCTCACATTTTTTACTATGATAATAAATAGAACTAAGATATTTGCATTTCCTCAAATCCAATGGTATAGGATCAAATAAGTTGAATATTAAGGACGCTTGTTATAAAAATACTGTAGCCTACTTTACATTCATTACAAATTATTTTTGTTTTGTTTTCTTTTTTTTTTTTTGGTGGAACTGGGGACTGAACTCGAACCCTTGTGCTTGCCAGGGAAGCACTTATTATACTGAGCCATCTCCCTGGCTCCTTACAAATCATTTTCGTTTTCTCAGAGTTTCATGACTGTCTCAGGTTTGGGAAAAACTTATTTGTTAGTGTCTGAGCCTCTGGACAGTTTTCAAAATTTCATTTACACATGAATGCAAAATAGGTAAAAGATTCCTTTTCCATTGAAACAAATCATTTTGAATGAAACGTGTATGTATTTCATTCTCTTCTTCATAGTTCAGGTCATCTGAAGTTATAAGCACTTAGTTTTGGAATACACTTCAATGACATTACACATTTACATAATATATTGATCACATCTGAGATATTAATGATTTTGTCTCCTTATTGTTACTTTGCTTTGGCAAAACAGGTCACATATAACCTTGAGGACATCCTGACCCACAACACACAGGAGGATGCTTTTGGGGACCACAAAGCGTCCTTCTCTCCACTTTGCCCAAACAGCTTGCCATGAGCCTACAAAAGGTCCTTTTGCCTCCAGCAGCCTTCCTCGACCTCTGATGTGAATTTGAGATGCACGCCCCCTCCTTGCATCAGAGTTATTAATAGTACAGCCATTATATTTTTACCAGCATTGATATTTTGACCCGCTAGTGGGTTTGGCAGTTATGTTTTCCAACTAGTGTAGTAAAAGTTTAGAAATTTGCTATAAGGGTGGAAGCTCAATTAATTGGGCACAGTTCAGAAAGTTACCACCATGAACTCTGTCTTCTCCTCCAATTTGGTGAGATCCAAAAGAAAAACAGCCCTAGAACTCTCTGTGGCTGCCATCTCTGGCTCTGCCTGTGCTCTATTACCTGTACTTTCATTAATAGCATGCCATATCTGGGTCTGCCTACTAAGCAGTTTTCCAAGGGTACTTCAACCTCAAACAGCTTGCTGCGTGACTCATTTGATCCCCATTTAATCAATTTTATCTAAGCAATTATGCTTGAAATCTTGTTGGTTGGCCATAGTTTTGTCCCACCTTAGGTCCAATCAATGAGTTCCCAGGTTTCCCACATTAGACCTACCTCACTTCACTTCATGGATTTGCTCTATAAAAATCTGTAGAAAACACAGGTTTCTTGGCAACCCACTTAGATCCCCTCTTATCTGTTTCTCAGACAAAATTTTTCTTTCCCCGGTAAATAGTCTGTTTAAAACAGAAAGATTGAATTTTCTGTCTGATCTGCTCCCTCTTTGTGGAGAATATTTTACTTAATGAAGCTCTGTCTTTCATCCTACTTTTGTGTCTCTTGCTCAAAAAAAAGCTCAGGATACAAAAGTCCTAAAGATCAGGTGAGGCTGATACCAACAGTACAGTAGCTTTTAGGTCCTTGAGTTCTCTTCTTCTAGTTATTAATAAACTCTATAATATGTTACTGTGAACTACAGGCCCTCTTTTTTCTTAGAATCAATTCATTAGGTCTGTTTTGGGGATTTGTTATCTAAATTGCTAGGGGAAAAGGAGGAAAAGAAAACCAAGGTAGAAGCTCAAAATACAGGCTTATTTCATAAGAGGGCTTGTTCTCGTATTCTAACCAGTTGAGATTCCTTCTCGTGACTATTTGAACTTCTGCAGGGTCACTGGTGTTAGGGGACTGGGGACTCATTGAAAGGCCATCACAGCTACCTGCTGAAAGGCTGCAAAGAGTACAAGAGAGGATGGTAGCCAAGGATGAGGTGTGAGAAAGTGTGTGGTGTGGAGGTTGCCATCCATAGCAGAGCTGAAAATGCTGATTGTCACTTAGTGCAACTTTCCAGGGAGAGGAGGAGCTACAGGGGCCTCAGGACAGGCTGGGTGGGTATGGTCAGGTTCCTTCACAAACTTCTGCTAATCCCTTCCTTCTTACCCTTCCCAGCCTCCAATAAACTTCACTGTACATTCCAATCAACTTATAAAAAAATTTTCTTTTGTCACTCTTACCTTTGATTTTCAATGAAATGCATTATGATCTTCCTTTTTAAGTTTTCCTTGAAATGTTTATCTTTTGAGATTTTTGTTAGAGTTTAAAATATGTTGGTACTTATTATTTATTATAATCCTTTTCCCATACTTAACATGAGTAATTAGGAGATACACAGTGTCTCAGTTCCTCTCCTGTCATTTGCTGGGACACCTGACACCCAAAACGAAGGAACAAAAGATTTATTTAGCTCATACTCAGTGGAGGTTTCAGTCCATATTCATGTGGCTCTAAGACAGAGAGGCACATGGCAGTGAGCAGCCTTTCATGGGGCTGCAAAGATCAAGAGAGCACAAGGGAAGGACAGCAGCTCCAGCAGCTAGGGAGCCTCTCTCCCCTCCTTACACTGTAATGCAGATTACCTGCTGCAGGGCAGGTGCAACTTCCTCACCCACAGTGATCCATCACAAACTCCACAAGCCACTGCAGGAGGCTTTGGGGAACAACTAGGCACAAGCTATAACATATAGAAAATAAAATAAAAATAAATAGCTACCATGGTACCTAGTTTAAATTATAAAATGTTAATATTAACAGGAAAACTTTGAGATGAATATGGCATCTCTAAACCCTGGCGCAACCCATATTTTTTAACATTATACTTAATAGTATCTTGCTTTCCGCTCAATTTTATAAATAGATTTATTTGCTTGTGTTTTGCACATTATATAAATGGTGTTACAATGTATGTATCCTTATATGATTTACTTTTTTCTTTATAATGTTTCAGTATTCACTTAGATTCCTGTATGTATATTCCAAGTGTTTTCACTACTGCACAATATTTAGTGCTAATGAATAGCCTGATTTATTACTCTTCCTACAACTGAGTAAAAATTCATTTGCTTATAATTTTTTTGCACTTACAAACACTTTGGCTATGTGTTATACTAAACACATAGTCATAATAAACTTCTAATTAAAAACCTAGGAAATGAACTGCTGTAAGACACAGCATGTGTGTATTCTATACCATGAAAGATGCTAATCTCTTTGTCAATTTCTGTCAGGAGCTCTCCATTAGCATAATGTAACAAAGTACTCTTCTCAAACTCTGAATCTGCATCAACCCTAGTTATTACCCACTTGTACAATTTGGTAAGAGCGACATTATAAATAATTTTAGTTTTAATTTTTATTTTCCTATAATCAGTGAGATTGAACATTTTGATATGTCTATCCAATTTATAGAAGTTTTCTTGCTAAAATCCTTGCCAATATCTTTTTTTTTCAATTTTATGCTTTATCTAATCTCTGTAGATGGTTAATAATTGTTTGCATTTTTATGGCTATTAATGATTTCAAGGATAAAATATTTGCAGTTCCCTTTGTTATATGGTAGGATTTTATTTTCTGAATTGAATATTTTGATGAACATAAGTGTGATTGTATATAAAATTTTCTGTTTTTAGTAAAATTCTCATTTAGGAAAACAGATTTACAAGTATGCCACTAAAGATTTTTCTGTGTTTTTAAAATCAAAATATGGGTAAACTTGTGAAGACTAAAAATCCATGATTATACAACAAAGTAAAAAGAAAACCCATGATGTGGGAAATACTTATAGTAGACTGTCCATCAGACAAAGAACTTTTATCTAGAACATATAAAGAATTTTAAAACATCAGGCCTCTAAAATCCAAAGACCCAGTCCAAATCTGGACATCGGAGATGAATATAGAACCCACAAATGAAGAGATACAAATGGCAAATAAATATATGAAGAAATGTTTGACATCATTGGTCACTCAAGAGATGCAAATTAGAACAATGCTGAGATGCCATCGTATGCCAGAAAGAATGCCTATCATCAAGAAGTCAGGCACCAATAAATGCTAGAGAGTGGGATACTTCTCCACTGTTGGTAAAGTGAAGGCTGGTACAAGCATTATGGAAATCAGTATGGAGAGTCCTAAAAAATCTAGGATTTCAGGTCCCATTCAAGCCAACTATTGCACTCTTAGGTATTAGGAACTAACCATCATGCCACAGCAATATATGTGCACTCATGTTTATGGTAGTATAATTTGTCATAGCTAAATCTTGGAAACAATCCAAATGCCCATCACCTGAGGAATGATTAAAAAAATATGGTATTATTCCACAATGGAGCATTAATCAGTTATTAAAGAAGATAAATATGAAGCTTTTGTAGATAAATAGATGTAGCTAGAGACTGTACTGGTAAGTGAAAGAAATCAGATTCTCATGTGCAAACTTCATATTATCTCACTAGTGTTAGAACCAGAAAGAATGATGAAAGTCTAAAAGGTACAACAGATACTGTGCAGGGGAGACAAATTGTTCAATGGGAAGGAAAAACTGGGCTAAGGAAAAGAACAAATGAAAGATGGGAAAAATATATTCTTGTATAGATGCAAAACAGTTTGGATAACTTTATTGTCAATTTCTGCTGGTCTTTTGAAAGGATCCTTTGTCAGTGTCAGCCATGTGGATGAGTCACGGCCATTGCTTGACCAGTTTGCTATTTGTGAAAGCCTGAGAGACAGTTTTCTCTCCATGTGACTCTCCTTAGGCACACTATAGATCATTGATTGCATTTCTCTGTTTTTCCATAATCTCCTTAATCAGAAAATGTAGGGCACAGCTGAGTTTCATGATGTTACAGTGCAGGTTCTCCTATGTCTTGAGTCTTCACTGACCTTGAAAGGCTAGGGCCAAAATGTTGGCTGACCTTGCAGACCTTCCATTTCTCCAATTTTTGATCTGTAAACTTAGGTTGTTAACCATCCAGAAGAGAAGCTGATTTGTACCCTGCAACATATGCACTTCAGTTTACCCTAACTATCTGACTAAATTCTTTTTAGTTGTTTTTTACCTTTCTATTTGCATTTCTTCTTTTGATTTCTTATACGAAGGAGGAAAAGCTGATGCTTAAATATTTTTGTTTTACTCTGATTTTTTCCTCTTTTGAATGTTTTATGACTTTGTTACTGCTTTTGTTTCGTGTTTCTTCTTTAAATGAATCTTACACATTTATATGTGGTAATCTGAACAACTAATTTAAAGATAGCACCATGTAGTACAGTAACAATTGTTGAATTTCTGTTACTTTGTCCAGTTATATCTTCTGCTGTTTTTAATGTTTTATTCTTTCACTATTTTGTATTCTTTGAAAATATAAAAAAATCTATGATCATTAATAACTATCATCATTAGAACATTATTAGCTATAAACCTATACTTCATGAAATTTCACTAGTTTTCTAATTAACATTCTTTTTCTTCTCCAGAATTCAGTCCAGAACACTGTATTTCATTGTCCAGTTTTGCCTCACTAGTCTCTTCTTGCTTGTCACATATTAGAATTATTTTTATATACTTGACAGTATTTAATATTTTCAATCTATTGTGCAGAATCTCTTCCAGTGTATGTATGTTTGTAGGTTTTATTTTTCTCAAAATTAGTTCAAATAGTGGGTTTAGATAATACCAGAGAGAGGAATCAGTCTCAGTACATCACATCAGTGGACATAAGATATGTAAATTCTAAGTGAAAGAGTCCAGGGTGTCCTGCCTAACTGTGCTTCCAGTTGTTACATTACCAACACATCACTGCCTTTAATGATCCAGCTGATGTCAGCTTTATTAAGCAATCCTTTGTTGGATAGTCACTCTTGAAACTTCTGGATACTTAAATTAATTACCTTTTTAGGCAAAACTACAAATCTGAATTTCAGATTTGAAAGAAGCTGGATGTTTTTTTCTTACTACCTATATTTTTGCCCCAAAGAAACACATTTATTTGCCAATTTTTTTGCAGGACTGACTTTCTAGTTTGAAAGAGCAGTCAGGGACCTTGGCTTGATCGGAAGGCCTGAGGCTTTATCTCCTGTCCCCTCAAGACTGCAGAGACAAAGTGCCCTGTCTCTTGCCAGTGCATGCCCCCTCAGGCAACCTCTGATGCAATGCTTTTTTATCTCTGTGGAGCAACCCTGTGTTTCAGGCTGGCATAGTGATTTTCCATGTGAACTTTTAAGCCATCCATTCCTTTAATATTTCTCTTTAAATTTATTCTTGCAGCATAAATTGTAAAACTTTTCAATATTGGCAGTTTTTTGAAAAATTTGAAACTTGTTATAAATTTATAAATAAAATCACCCTAAGTATTTTTCTGTTATGTTTCAAAATCTTTTCCTCTTAAGAGGTCATATAATAATAGAGTTTTTCATTATTTAATGTTTCTTTATTCGTATTTAAGGTTTGATACAATTATTCCAATTATAGTAAAAGAGAATAAGTATTTTGCTTGGTTTTATTGTGCATATATACTTATATGTGTGCATAAATGTGTATACACATATATAGTATGTGTATAAGCACATCACATTTATACACACATATACACAATGAAATACATAATGTTATATTATATATGATACTATTGGTGAAAGTAGAACCACTGAGATTGAGGAAATCTCTCCCCTCCACATGAAATAAGAGACAAGACACTGGCTTGGAATTGTGATGGGCTCCCAGGAGCTCCACAAGGCTGCCTCTCGGGACCGTATGCTTAGGAGTTTTCATGGGTTCCAGTGAGATGTGGAGGACATACATGAAACGGATGTCATGAAGAGCTTACTAGAGTGTCTTTGCTTGTGGAAGTCCTTCCTTTGTCCTCCAGGGTGTAATTTTCTCTTATGAGGACCAAGTTTGC
>PVKA01008335.1:19496-73560 GCA_004027165.1 Ctenomys sociabilis
TTTTTTTTTTTTTTTTTTTTTTTTTTTTTTTTTTTTTTTTTTTTTTTTTTTTTTTTTTTGTGGTCCTAGGGATTGAACTCAGGACTTTGAGCTTGCCAGGCAAGCACTTATTCCATTGCGCTATCTCCCCAGCCCCACATTTCCTTCTAAATGAGAAAAACTAGGAAACCAACCCCAGAGGAGAAGTGGGCACCTCACAACGCAGTAATGTTCACTTGTTGAGTGAGCTATTCCTAGAAGGAACTGCCAGGTAATGCAACTACTTGAGTTTGGGTAGTAGCTTAGAGCCTTTCCTCCTCACATTGTATTAAGACAGGTAGAAAACAAAGACCTAGGAAACACTGGAAGCCACAGATTCGCATACACAAACTGAATCTTCTTATCTGACCTTCAGTTACCTTCTGCCCACTGAGCCTTATCAAAGGTTCAGAAATATGTACTACACTCTTACACAAATAATTTAAATCAGAGTAAATTCTGAGACAGACATGCATGTTAAAAGCCTTGGGGATGACTCGACACTCTGTCAATCATTCTAGTAAATCATAATCTAGAGACCCAATGAGCGATACCTGAGATAGAGTGCATGTTCTGAAAATTCTGCAAGCTCCATTTATCTGTGTGTTGGGTGCTTTTTACTTTTTTGTTATCCTTGTATTACTTTTCTGCTTGTGGAAATTTCTTTTGTCTTCCTGTGATTTTTATTAAATGCTGCTTTTCACTTGCCATTGGAAATGTGCTTGCAATTGTTTACTGATTGTACACAAACAGCCTAGAATTTACCTGCTAAATTAGACAAGTAGTAAAACTGCTATTAATTATATGTAGAAGTTTGTAAGACTGTAGCTCTTAAAACACGATGATGAACTAATAGATTTTGTGGAGGAAGTTTCAAGGTTCCTTAATGCCAAGCTATGGCACAAATACTGCTGGCTGCTTTTAGCTAGACTTATAATGAGGAAATGGATCAAAAAGAAAAGCTGAAAATTTTGAAAAACCTTAATTTTGGCCAAAAAACTAAGATACATAAATTTGAGCCAAAGGTACAGTTGCTGAGATTAGCACCATTAAAAGAAAGATAATGTTATACCCTAGGAGAATAATTTGCCATTATAGTAGCCAGAAATTGGCCATCTAAGGTTCCAGGGTGTAAAAGTGTAAATTCCTTTCAACATGTTGGTTTGAGAAGAGAGACATGGGTTCCCTTGTTTTGCACAGGGTGAGCCCTTAGGCTCTTAGAGACCACTGTACTGATAGACAAATGTTTGATACATTATGTCAACTTGCAAAGTTTAGAAGCTGAATCAATTGACTCAGAAGAAATCCAGGATTCTTGGTTTGTAAACATCTTCATCTCATGTAAGAGGATGGCCTGGAGAGTTCTACATCCCCAGCCCCAGGAGAGCTTGTTTCCAATAAAAGGAGGAGACAGAGGTTGGCTAGAAGCAGCAGCCTCTGCCCTTCCTTTTTCTCTTCACAGTTTTCTACTGCCTTGAACTGTTGCTCTCTGCCATGTGCCACTCTGCCTGCAAGCCAGCCAAGTACAGACTAAAACCTTCAGTAACTGAGCTTACCTTATCTTTCTTCATTTTTGGTATTGGGTAATTTGTTCCAGCAACAAATGAAAAGTAACTGACACAGGGCCCTGACTACTACTTTTTCTAGCTGTAGACACTGGCAGAATCTATGAAATCTGGTTATACGGGCATGGAGAATGCAAGAGTTGTGGAACCACAGAGGCTTCCATCCATACATCAAAGATACTCACAGGAGGTCAGACAATGTGTCATAGGAGTAAAGGTCCTGCCCTCAATGGGTGGTGCCTGAAGCTGTGAGAATGAATTCCAAACTCCAGTGACATCCTAGTAAGTTAGAAACTCAGGGAACATGGAATATTGGCCAAGAGCTATAGGCAGTGAGTGTACCCTGCCCAGAGGCTGTGACCCATAGGGGCAGGGTTGATCGTGCTCTTTGGAGCTAACATCCACTACCTTATTCTCTAGATCTCCAGATGCAGGACTTGGAGCTATATGCCTTAGCATTTGCTTCTGAGTTTCAGTCTTGACTTGATTCAGAGATTTCTGCTTCTGTTCTAGAATAGGAATGCTTTCTCTGTGCCATTGCATATTAGGATCAGGTAACTTATTTTCAGAATTTTGTAAGTATTAATTTCTATGAGTTTGTGTTTTAAATTTCAGAATAACTTGGACTTTTGATATGAATTTTTGAGCATTACTGAAACTGTTAAAACTTTGAGGAAAAAATTAGTGAGTTTTCATTTGTACATAGGATAGTTACATCACTGTATTTGGAATTATGTCTTTGCAGTATGGTTTAAGGATCATGTTTGGCTGTCACATTGACAACAGATGGAATGTGATAATTAATGTTAGTTGCCAACTTGATTAGATTTAGATATCCTTAGGAGTTCAGTAGAATATACTCCCAGGTGTGACTTCATGGTTCTTGAGGTTCTGACCTTGGGATCTCTATCTAGTCCCTGACCTAGTCCTCTCCAGCCTTTGCCCTGCTCCGTGCTTCCTGGATCACAGGTGGAGCAAATTGTGTTGTGAATTTTCTGATTTTGAGCCAACTGTTTTGGACTGAAAGCTTTGAAATTATGAGTCAAAATAAACCTTTTCTTATGTAAGGCATTTTGTTCCAGTAATGAAAAGCTGACAAATTATCAATGTGAACAGTTTACTCTCCAAAAATACTTGGCACTTTATCCTTTATAATCTTATAGCTAATTAGGTACTACATATATCAATTTGGAAGTTTCCCAGAGGAGCTCTTTAACATAAACTCCTTTCTAAAATTCATGGATTTTTTTTGTTGTCTTTACTCTCTGTTAATAGTTATGATATTGAACCAGTCAGATATATGTGTTATTGGAATTTTTACTTATTTCAAGCTCTGAACCAGTTACATAATGTAGTAAATGTAAGTTGTTAAACTTTTCTTCATTTGTTTTCTTCCTTTTGTCCCATAATTTTACTGAAGAACAAATAGCAATGAGACAGTTTCAAATCAAATTAGTAGGACAGATTCAATAATTAATACATTGCATATTGTTTTCTTAGTGGTTATTTCTTGTACAAGGTGCAGACATAATATTCTGTTTACAAACACTATTAGAGCAGATCCCTCTATTCATTGAATTAAGGGAATTTAACTGTATACCTATCTTTTTTTTCAAAGCTGATTTATAGGACAGTTTCAATAATTTATACTTCTTACATTGTTATCTTCATTGTGGTTATCCATAGTACAAGAAGCAGACAGAATGTCCTGTCCAAACACTATCAGTGCAAATCTTTCTTCTCATAGAATTACGTGAATGTAGTTGAACATTTATCCTAGTGGTTCTGTATATACAAATACAGAATGGTTCTTCCTTTATATCCCTTTTTTTTGTTTAGT
Source organism: Ctenomys sociabilis (assembly GCA_004027165.1). NCBI lineage: Eukaryota > Metazoa > Chordata > Mammalia > Rodentia > Ctenomyidae > Ctenomys > Ctenomys sociabilis. Next base: position 22,920 of record PVKA01008335.1, read on the forward strand.
CCTGTCAGGGAGGGGTGTTATATGGGCATTCAATTATTATAGGTGTGTGAATTCAGTGAGACACCAGCAGTCCACATAGCAGTGGGTTATCCACAGAAGTTGTTGCCTAGAGATTTTTATAGCTCAGCATATTAATATGGCTTTACTTTATATACCTTGTTTTTATACTTGTCTGCTGCACGGTTAAGACCAAGATAAAGCAAGACCTATAGAACAAGAAATGTAACTTTTGTATCTAATAAGGTCAGTCAAGTTCCCTCAGGGTTTATCCTGTAACCCTGTACTGCACTTTGTAGATCCTTTATCAGTGTCAGCCATGTGGATGAGTTACGGCCATTGCTTGACCACTTTGCTCTCTGCAAAAGCCTGTGAGAAAGTTTTCTCTCCATGTAACTCTCTTTAGGCACACTGTACATCATCAATCACATTTGTTTTCTTTTCCAACTTTTCTACAAACACTACTGCAATTAAATTCTTCTGAAAACTTCATCTACTGTTTCAAATTTTCTTGCACCTAATTTCTTTAACATCATATTCAGATCTCTACTTACATTGTATTTACTCCTATTGGCTTAGTCTGTTTTGTATTATTACAAAAGAATAATATAAAAGCACCTTAGCTCACAATTCCTGAGGCTGGGAAATCCAATATTGGGATGTCAATTTCTAGCAAAGGGCTTCCTTCTGCACCACCGCCTTGAAGAACAAGAAGGGCAGAAGGGTCAGCAACAGGTCAAACATATTTGCTGACAATATTACTAATGTATATGAATGTGTGGTGACCTCATGGGCTGATCATTGCTTTGCATGTCATTTCTTAATAATATTAAAATGACAATGAAAATTTTAAATTAATTTTGCTCAGGCAATATTGAAATCAGAGCAAATACAATAACCAGAAGTAATTACGCTCTATTAGCTAAAATTGTTTAATGGAATCTTCTGGCTTAGAGCACATCAGTGAAGGACACTTCCTAGGTATTGATATTTTCTATGCTCCTTTATCAGCCTGGGCTGGGATGTGGTGGGCAGACTTTGCACATCAGCAAGCACACATCAGCACGCCGAGGTGTGATGCAGAACTGATCGTTAGGACCCTCGAATCCTTAAACTAGGCAAAGGCAGCCAGAAAAACTCAGAGTCACCAGGGCAAAGGCCTGGTGACTTCCAAACAAAGCAGGACAAGAATAAAATGGGTACCAGGTGATGAGACACCATTATTTCTCTACGGAAGAGAATCACATAAACACCCATTATTCATCCCCCTACTTAAGATAAAGTTTGAAAATGAAATGGAAAATATAACACATTAGAAATGTAAAATTTACCAGAAAGAAAACTAAGTTGCTTGTATTAGTCTGGTAAGCATCCTACAGTACCACGGACTGAACAGCACAAGCAGAGACCTGCTGTCTCAGTCCTAGAGGTGAACAACACAAGTCAAGAGGATGGCAGGGCAGGGTTCAGGGAAGGACTCCGGCCTGGGTCTGTGGGAGCCTCTTCCTCTCATAGGTCCTTTCCCTGCACATGCCATGCCGGTATCTCTACCCACTTGTAATGACACAAGTCTTCTGAAAAGCATACTCAGCTCTGTGATCTCCACTAAGTTTTACAAACTCCTTAAAGGCAGCATCTCCAAATGTAATCACAGGGAGGATGTATGGGCATAAGTGAGTCCACAAAATCATAAGAAAAGGTGATTATCCAACCAGGAAGCATGTGATGTCATTGTACAGTAGCATCCATGAGGAATGCCATGAGGACTAGTAGCTGCTTTACAGAAAATACAATATCATATGGAAACATTTGGATAAAAAGAGCATGTTGGAGTTTTAACCACACAAATGTGTTTTATTTATTTATTTATTTATTTATTTATTTATTTATTTATTTATTTATTGACGAAACAGGAGATTGAACGCAGGCCCTTGGGAGTTCCACTGAGAAGCACTTATTCCACTGAGCCATTTCCCCAGCCCCACAAATGTGTTTTTAATCATAAAGCAATGCACAAGTACACTGATATGCATACATGTAGTTTCTTTTAGACTACCTTGTACAAAGAATAAAACAAAAGATTAAAAATAGCCGAAAGTGTGCAATTTGCTGGGCTGAATTATTGCACAGGTTTTATATTCTTGAAAGTTTTCATAAGCAGTCAATAAAAAGACAAGCATTGACTATGTTCAAAAATTACACATTTTTCTATATTCTATTTTATCTAACTTGGTGAAACCTATATTCACAGCTGTGGGGTCTAAGGCAGCTATTTAAATCTTAAATCTTATAATTGTAACTTTTTTTGTTACAAATGTTTGTTTAGTAACTATGGCTACTTCAGAGAATCAGTGGTAGAACTGATGTTCATTTCATGTAAAGTATTAGCAAACTATGGCCCACTGTGCACTTAATATATAATTTTTTTCAGATATGATGCCCCTATGTTTTAAAACATATTTTGTTTACTTGGTACAGAGTCTCCCTGTGCAGCTTGGACTTGTAGCGATCCTCCTGCTTCAGCCTCCCAAGTGCTGAGATTACAGGTGTGCAACACTACATTTGGTTTGGGGGCCACATGGTGACGGGGCCTGTGCAGCATTTGACGCAGGGGACAAACTCAGGTCCTTGAACTTGCCAGGCAGGCCCTTAGTCTGCCGAACCATTTGCTCAGCCATGCACATATGTTTTTAACAGAGAAAAATTGGCTGTGAGCTATAGTAAGATGGTCTGTAGACCTTCATCAAGGCCAGGAGATGCCTAGCAGAGGATGAGTACCAACAGGGTTGAGAGCACCACATGGTCTGTCCAAACAGCTGTCTCTGCAGCTCTCCTTTTGTAGGCAGGGATCCGTCTCTTGCTTCCCTTTGGGAGGGACAGATACAGAGGTGAGAGCCCAAATTCCATTTGTCCTAGATAGTTTAACTTTGAGCTTCATTTTCTTCTTGTCAGAACCCTGACAGTGTTTCAGGGAAAAAGTTTTGCTGCAGCCAGTGTGGTCAGGCGCATCTCGGTGCCCTTCCTCCTGCAAAGAGGAAATAGGGCTCTAGTCCTGGGTGCTGCACGCAGCCTTCTCCTGCACACCGAGAAGACCCTTACTGCGGTGCAGCTTCCATGTGCTGCTTGAGGTTGTCTTTGCACTTAATTGTTTTTGGCATGCTTCAAACACACAGTGTCTGCTCTTTGCTATTATTGAATGGATTTATGAACAATTTTATTTCAAATTTTAAAAGAGATGTGGCTTTTTAATGATCTAAATAATATGCATTTATACATTGTGGCTTAAAATGAAACATCTTAGGAAGTCACAATTTTTCTATTTCATTTAATCTATGATAGATGCTATTGAAGGGCATTATTGATCTTCAGACACATATGCAGCTGATTCTGTTTTCCCTTTGTTTTATTTGTAATAAACTGAAAGCTTTGTTTTATTGGTAATAGGCTACAATAAAAATGAAGCTGCACCTACAAAAAAAATTAGAAAAAAAAAGAAAATGACTTTTATGCTTTAGGTGGAAATATTTGTGTTCTGTTTTTGGTTTTTACTGTGCGTGTGTGTGTGTGTGTGCCTGTGTGTGTGTGTATGTGTGTGTGTGTGTGTTGTGGAGTGCTAAACACAGAGCTTCATTCCTGCTAGGCAAATCTCTACTTACTGCAACATAAGACCTCCAGCCAAGTAACATGCAGATGGACACTTCGTTTGCTCCTCAGAATTTAATGTGCTATGGGGCTGGTGAGACAGCTCAGCAGACCAGAGCACCTGCTTAGGCAAGCCTCGGCAAGTGCAGGAACTGCAGTTTGATCCCTGGTACCACATGCCAGGCCAGGACCACCCCCATGGGTGGGATGAGTCAGCCAGAGTCGGGGTGGGCATGGTGGCACACCACTGTAATCCCAGTACTGGGGAGACTGAAAACAGGAGGATCACCACAAGCTGTGTAATGAGACCTTGCCAACAATCAAATATATTAAAAAAATAATAACAGTAGAGCCAGCCACGTAGCTCAGCGGATTAAAGCGCCTGCTTTTGCAGCGCCCAGTGGCTGGGATTTGATCCCCGGAGTGCTGTGCTGGCCCCACCCCCAGGGCGCTCTGAGACAGATTGTGATGGATATGGTGGCGTGCACCTGTAATCCCAGCACTTGGGAGACTGAAAACAGAAGAATCACTACGAGTCCAATCTATGTAGCAAGATCCTGTACACACTGTAGACTCCACCTTAAATTAAAATAATAATAATAATAATAGTAAAATGTGTTGTAAGTACTGCCACTTATTTATTTTTGACTTTTAAAATCTTTTTATTTATTCATTTATTTGGTACAGGGTCTCACTATGAGCCCATACTTGTAGCGGTCCTCCTACATCAGACTTCCCAGTGCTGGAATTATAGGCATGCTGGGAAGGCAGGCAGCACTTGGGATTGAACCCAGGTTTTTGCGTTTGCTAGGCAGGCATTTAGACTGCCAAGCTACCTACTCATCCCAGTACTTCCCTTTATTTCTATTTTTTATGTATTTAGTATAGGGTCTACAGGGTCTCACAATACAGATAGAACTCATAGTGATTCTCCTGTTTTCAGACTCCCAAGCACTTGGGTTATAGGCACACCCCACTACACACAGTCTCACTCACCACCTCAGCAAGCCCTGGAGGTGGGGTTGGCATGGTACTCCGGGGTTCAAACCCGGGTCCCTGTCAAAGTATGTGCTTTAGTCCGCTGAGCTATCTGGCTGTCCCAGTACTGCCACTTAATGTTGTGCATAATAAAATTTTTTAAAAAGATATCAAAATATTTCACTTCTATTTGTGCATTTGTTAAAAGAAAAATGAATAGAATGGATCTGTCATTCATGATCTAAAGTTTTGACGTCAAGACTTATAAATTCCTGGGAAGTTTGTAACCACAATTTGATCAGTGACCTTTGAACCCATCTCAGTCATGAGCATCGTGAGGTGTGCTTCTTTCCTACAGCCCAAGTTCCTTAGAGCCAAATTACTTTGGTGCCAGACTGAATCCAGCTTAGCAGTTACACAGAATGACACTTCATTCCTTTGCGGAAGCCTTGCAAAGCTTTGCTCTTTGACCTTCTGGGTGGCATCTCCTGGCTGATAGTCATTATTTTCTTCCTCCTGCTCACTAGGATGCCTTAGCAGAACAGTCATTAGAGCTCCACAGGCAGTGTAAATGGCCACCTATATACGTTTCTGTTGTCAGAAATTGGAGAGGAAGAAATGAAAGAAAAGAGGGGCTCCAAGCTCACTTTCACTCACGGCTGCACTGTTCCCTGACTGACTCTGGAGCCCACTGCTGTTTATTTCCGTGTGATCTTTGATTTCCTGGTGACATATCAAATCAACCCATCTTTAGAAAGTTGGTTGAAGTTGGCCTCATTTTGATGCCCAGAGAATATTGCATGATGTTGCTGTCCAGCAGTTCCTAAAACTGTCTTCAAACAGGAGTTCTCATTTTATTAATTAAAGTACTGTAGGGATGAAGCAGGATTAAGCCTGGGACTGATAAAACTGCTCTGAGATGGTTAAGTTGTCAAAACAGTGTTTGTGGGAGAGAGATCAATGCTGAGTGGGTATTGCTATAATTGCAAGGAATGCATGTTTCCTAATCTCTTGACAATATTCATACCTGTTTTCTTTCTCCTTTCCTCCCTTATCTTACTGAATCTTTCCTCCTACTCTCTTTTTTTCTTTACTTACCCTCATTTTCTTATTCTGTGTTTTAATTTCTTCTTTCACTGGAATTATCTCTTAACATAAATAGATTGCAAGAATGAGAAACGCTTCTGAGTCTTTGCCTATATAAACACTATGGTTCACTGTGTCAGTTGCAAAAAGTGTTAGGAAGTGTAAATTATCCATAAATTTTCCCATCAGTTGTATGTGTTTCACCATCCCATTTCATAGAAAGCCATTGTTTTATGTTAGCAAGAAAAAGCAATTTATGTTAGAGAAGTAAATAAATGCAAGACTTCATGGGTATTCTAGTGGTGTCTAAAGTTATGTTCTGGAGAATCAAATAAATTGTAAAACTTATAATTGGAAATATGTTAGGATAAAATAAATGAATATGAAACAGAAGCAAATAATTAGAAAAAATGACAGTTCAATTAGCAATATCAATGTTCCAGACATGTTAAGAGAGTAGCAAGGTCATGAAAACATTTCACCTCTCTCTGACCATGTATATGGAACAGAGATTCATAGAAAACACTAGTACTGATCAGCTGGGGGTTGGACAAGTTTGTGAACATCTGGGCATGAAATGGAACAGCTGCATTACCTGCCTGTCATTGTTATTTAATGTTTAAAAAACTCAACTGATGTTGAAATGCATCACAAGTTTTAAATTTCATTTTTTCAACACAAGACTAAACAGTGCAGTAATCAAATTATATGCATAAACATATTCCAGCAACCTCTGTGTCTCCCCCTAACAAATATCAGAGTCAGATTTTTATGTTATTTCAGCGCCATTTGTACAGTTGCTTAACACTGTTTCTTTGTTGTCAATTCTGTCTAACTACCTCAAACTGCTTGTTGAGAAATATCTGATACCAAATATTGTTCTAAATCTCCTTCTCTAAATTTTAAAAATAAACTATATATAAATCATTTTTATTGTCTCCTTGATAACTTTACTTATGTTTTCATTTGGATAAATGAACAAATTTTAATACCCACTCTCATGTTCTTCTTACCACCTACCCTTATACTTTCTATGTAACACAATTATTTTACATTTCAAAGTAACTAATATCTAATTTCCATGTTCATTTTAAATTTAATTTTGGGGCTTTGTGAGCTACTCTCCAAGAAGATGAGAAACATTTATTGATCATTTAATTTAGTAGAATTAGGAAAATATAACTGTCTTCTGAGTTGAACCTGGAAAGTACTTTTTAGTTTATAATTTTGTATCTCAATTATTCAAACATACAACATGTAGCTTGTTTTGTATTTGGCATTTCTGGAATATCTTGTTTTTCTGAGAATTTGTTGGGTTCCCTTCTTACCATAGAATGCTATGACCTCACTTCATTGAGATGATTCAGTGGTTCATTAAAACAGTTTTGAAGTGATTAATTTTTTCTAACTTATGTTTTTGTGGACTGTTTTGTTTCTGCTACTCTATTTCTAAATTTCTGTAATTTTTGGATAGAATTAACACATTGTTACTTAGACTTCATGTCTTCTATGTTTTATTAGCATTTTTTTCATTTACTTAAGTGTATATTGTCTCACTTACTTTTATCTTGTTGCTGGGACAAAATAGCCCACACCCACAATTAAGAAAGGAAGGTTTATTTAGTGCACAGTTGGTGGAGGTTTCAGTTCATACTCGGCTGGCTCCAAGGCAGAGAACCACATGGGACAGGGCAGCAAGTTCATAACAGCAGAAAACAGCAAAGTACAAAGGGAGGAGAAGGGCTGCAGCAGCTAGCAAGCCTCTCTCCCTTCCTTATATCGTACTCAGGATATTGACCCCAAGACAAGTGCAGTACTCACACCCATAATCCCAGCACTGGATCATGAATTAATCACAAACTCTAGAAGCCTGCCCCAAGGACTACATACATGAGGCTCTGTGGGAACAACTACATATAAAACATAACATATATCCATGTAGATCTTTTCAAGGAAGACAACGTAACAAATAATTTTTTTTCTGAAGGGGATATGTGTCTGCTTAATTAGATAAAGATGACAAAGTCATTTTCAAATATTTTTCCTTCCTCTTGACAATACAAGAAAACTACTTTGTCTACATCTTCCTTAGACTTAGATTTTTGGGGATATATTTAATGTAGATATTTGTAATTGTAACTATTTCAAATGTAAATTTAATAATGTCTTGCACATGAGTTCACCTATGAAATTTTCACTACAATTAGGATGTGCATAGAGCTCATCCGGCGGAAGGTCCCAGCACCCTCCCCTTTCATAATTCTAATTTATCCACAACCAGTGCATCCATCTCTTCTCATGGTTGTAACTATGCTTTGGGTTGACTTCTCTGGACTTTTATAGAAATAAAATATTGTAATAATTTTTAGTCCAGCTTATTTCCATCAACATGATTTGTGTGAGTATAGCACTTTATTTTCCCTTTTTCATATTATACTCTTTCTTGTTTCCAGCTGTTGACTCCTAAAGGAATCTGTTTTCTCTTTTTTTTGTTTGGCAGAACCGGGGCTTGAACTCATGCCCTTGCGCTTGCCAGGGAAGCGCTTATTCCACTGAGCCATCTCCCCAGCCCCTCCTAAAAGAATCTGTAGTGAACATTCACATACAAGTTCGTCTTTGAATAAGCGCCATCATTTTGTTCTTGTCCACACCCAGTATACATTCACTAGGTCCTATGATCATTTTATATTTAATTTTCTAAAGCCAAACTTTTTTGGTGCTCTGAAGACTTTATTTCATTTTTCATTTCAACTAGTTTACTTTTCAAATATCAATTAATAAAATATATTGACAATCTACTTTGCCCATATGTAGGCCAATACTATGTTTCTTTGGATGCTTTTGCTTTATAATGAATCATAAAATGATGCAACACGTGCTCTTCAGCCTCACATTCTATGTGGATTGTCAAACTCACCTTGCAAAGTTGGCTAGAAGTATGGTTGCATTTTGATTGGGACATTTTTAGTGTATGATTTCTAAACTATTATTTCAGAAAATCTATTAACATTAGATTTTCCCTTTAATGTTTTCAGTGAGTATAAAATTATAAAGTTAAAATTTACCTATAGAAATGATGCCAATGAATATGATGCTAACACTCCATTTTCAGAAAAATATCTCACTTAAATTTTTCTTTATTTATAAGTGCTTTCTTATTATTTCTATAGTGGAGTATCCTTTAATGATATCACCAGGCTTACAAGTGTAATTGTGTCAGACTTTCATACTAAAGTATGTTTCTAAGCATTACATAATTTTTAAATGCAAGCAGTCAATGGGAGCTTCCCATGTGAAGACTAAATTCTTGATGTCAGGAATATTTTCATCACCACCCTCACTTATTTACTTTCATTTTTCCTCAACATGGTTTTTCATTTTTACAGAGAAACTCATGATTAATTCCTTGCTTTAGTCTCTTTCATACAATTTTACTTATTTATACCCACTTGTTTATTTTATCTTTCAAAATTTGCCCTAAGTTACGGACGCTTTCATTTGGTCTTGATGTCACATTATTTGTTCCTTTGGCTTTTTTCTTTCTTACGCATCTAAGATTTCTCCCATTCCCTAATGCAGTGCTTCCCTAACTTCTGAAATTATTGTGTATTTAATAATCTCAGTCCCTCCTTTTGTATTATCATCTATTGATTTACATTTTGTGTTCTATAATAGAGAAGTAAATTTTTCATATACTATATCCAGTTTCTGCCTCTAGTTTTAATCTTCTGGGTTTTTTTTCCCCCAACAGATCTACCCTGTCAGTTGGGAATCAAGAATACTTAGGGACTTGCTGTACTCTATTTTAGTGACTGAGAGTGGTAGCCCGTGCTTAAGCTCCTCTCTACCCACATCAGTGCCAAAAATTGGGGCGATTTCACTTTGGAGCTCCTGCTTCTAACCTCCACCCTAATCAGCTGCAGTTTTTTTTAATAAGACATGTTATTTCATTTTATTTTTCAATAAAAGTTCTGGTCTTGTCAAGGAAGGACCTAAGCTGGCAAGCTCTGCTTGTGAATAGCTTTTCCTCCTTGATATTTACTGTCTTTGTCATGTTTACTTTTTCAACCCATAAAGACCAGAAATAGTGCTCTTCTCATTATCTGTGAGAACAAGGAATTTTACTCCTACTCTATCAAATACTGGTGATGACTGACATCATCAGCTCTGGTAAAATCGGCTTTGTATGAGATGGAAAATGTGATTCTGGGACAAACATGACAGCTCCATAGAAAATATAAGAATATGCAGCAGTGGTGTTAAATGACTTCAGAGCTAAATTATCTCCTTTGGTGGCAAGGGAGCTTTTGCTAAGCAACTATGCTTATTGCTTTTGATATTGTCAGAGAAGGGCATATCATCAGAGCAAATTTGGGATGTAGATTTTATTTGAATATTGGCTGAATATAGTAGGTCATGGAGAGTAGTACCTGACACAGATTTTAGATTTTTTAAAGAACTATTAATGTGTTATTTTATGATGATATAAACTTCTAAGATCATAATGAACACAGAAAAATATCTGGTTTGTGGCAGTTAATACCAACTTAATTTTGTCCTAAGTTTCTGAAAGCTCAAGAAAGAGTCAAGGTAAATACTATTCTTGTGGCTTGAAGCTATGTATATTTTCCTTATTCTCTATAATGAGCTGTTAGTTAAACAAAGTGGCCTCCAGAGCTCCTGCCTCTGGGAAAATTTCCTTGATACCTAGGTAAATGAGTCCCTTTATTCATAATCTAAGTTAGGCTAATAAAGGAATGGCACAGTACAGTTGAATAATTTAAAAGGGAGGAACTGGCCAAATTACCACAATCATCATTCTTGCTGGAATTTTTAAAGCTAAAATTCTGGAACAAAGACAATTTCTTCATGTTGATGAAAGTGGTGAATTATTAAAAATTTGGTATACTCACTGCTAATGTTGCCCGCTAGTTGCACAAAACTGTTTTAATAAAGTAAAAGGAGATGAAGCCAGGATATAAATGAAAATAAATTAGTATTAAGAGATCCAAGATGCCTTGAAGTGTCTGGTCGAGTTGCTCATGGGTCCATTTGGTCTTTATCATCTACTTTTTGATACTTATTCTCTGTAGAAATGTTTATTTCCCCCTAAATGTATTAAAGTTTATATTAGCTGGCACACATATTAGAATTTTAAATGATTTGTAAAAATGGAGTGCCAATTTGTACTCACTAATGAGTCTTTAAACTGTTTAGTATTCTCACAAAGTGACAGTTTTTGCCACAATAATGAGAATTTACTTTGAGCTAAAAAATATACTTACTGCACAAACAAGGTTTGTTTAGTGTTCTAAATTGTTAAGTGATATGCAATTGTAACATCAGAATTGTATTATCGGAAGTTTATTTCTTTAAAAGAAATTTACCACCACCTCAATTTTCTAGACTGTGTTTCATAAGTGGAATTTGAATCTTTCTAAGTTGAATTTTGTTAGGTCCAAGAAGCCCACCGTGTGAAGAAAGTCTCCAAGAGACATCCTCTCATGCAAAAGCAAGGGGATTCTATTCTCCATGCATGCAAGGGTCTCCCTGAACGTGCAAGGACCGAGAGCCACCAGCTGACCATGGGCTGTGTTTCTAAGCCCGAAGACAAAGGGAGGAGGGGTTTTGCAAGCGTGGTTACAGAAGCGAATGGCATTGGTTAATTTAAATGGCTCCTTTTACAATTATTAGTGAGGATACTTATGAGGAAGTTGAGCTGTGAGGATGTTTCCTAATATGGATAGCAGATGTTTGGTCAGGGCGCATTCTGCAAATTCCTTTACCTCTTTGTCAGGATTACCTAAGGGGGAGAAGTATGCGGAAACGCACGATGGGGACATAGATCAGACCTCAGCAAGTTAGGACATGTCCTTTTTAAAACCTGCAAGTTGGGACATGTCCCTAGTCCAGGAAATTTCTGTACTGGGGCCATGTAGGTAAAAATCTCTCTTACAAATTTAATATGCATTTACATTGTTATTCATTTAAGTGTGATGTGAACGCTTAGCTACACAGCTGAAATAAGTGTGATCACTAGTTCTTTAAAATGTGCATAAGATTAATAATGACTCTTAGTTTTATTCACTGAATGTAAACATAAAGTGGCATTTAGGATAGAGAAACATATTTGTGTTCGTATGTGTATACAAAGTAAATAAATGTTTTTTAATGATTTAATTACTTTAGCTCAATGATAATCTTACAGATTATCATTATATGATAAACTAAATGACATTATTGAAATTAGAAGCCACCATAATTAATTGATTACTAAATAAGGTTTTAATCATTGTTCTAAAGATATTTAAGAAGGATTTTTTTTTTTTTTTGCTGATTCAGGCTGCCTTAAGTGTGGGTCTGGTGCTGGTGATTAAACCAGGATCTCCTATGCCTGAATGAGTTTGCCCAAGCAAGTACTTTAGATAACTGAGGTAACCCACAAGCTCCCTACAAAGGTATTTATGGTGACACTTCTACTGAATGCTGCCAATGCTAACTGTATTCCATAAGAAAAATGTAAAGTCAATTTTTAAAAATCATTTATTTATTTATTTATCTAATATAGGGTTTTGCTGTGCAGCTCAGAATAGTGATGAATTTCCATCCTCAGCTTCCCCAGCACTGGGATTACAGGTGTGCATCACCATGTCAGTTCCGGTGGCCTGTGGCCCACCCTGCAACATAGCATGTGGTACTGGGGATGAAACCCGGATCCTTGCGCTTGTCAGGCAGGCACTTAGACCACGGAACTACCTCCTCAGCCAAGCTTAATTTATTGATGCTGAGTATTTCTAGAAACCTGCTCCTTCCAATTTCTTTTAATTTCAAATATCAATCAAGGTGATTAAATGGACTACTATAATGAAAATAATCTCCAACTCTTTTGACGTTCTTGAAAGCAACACTTATTAAAAGAAGTAACCTTTTGTGTAAAGTTTCTTATGTAACTAAAAGTAAATGAGCCTTAATAAATCTTCTGATAGATGAAATTTCTAAGGAAGGATTACTTCTGAACATTGATATACAAAGGTTGTCCAAATATTAGCACTTCAGTTAATGTAATTTTATGCTCACAGAGTTCTCAGCTACTTCAACTTAAAACATAAAAGCATGTGCAGTGAAAAAAATCATACAGATGAAAAATACTCTGTATTTAGAAATGTTGTCGGAGAAAAGTGCTATTCATAATCGTGTATTATAGGAATAACATAGCACTAATGTTGCTAAAAATTACAACCTAAATAAAAACATAGAGATGGAGGAATTTTTTACCTTTGCACATCTATAACTTGTAATCCGAGCAACTATTCTGAAGATAACAATCTGCCATATAATAATCACTGTTAATTCCCTGCCATATTATTTTGAAATTCTGTATTGATTTGTTTTTTCCCTCTAAAATAAAAAGAAGAGTAAAAGAAATATTTACTGAAAAACACTGTAATTAATTTCACAGAATTGGAAATGTAGCCATCAGAGAAATGCATAATTATACTCAGATACATACAATCCACAAGTTCTTTCTGTTTACCTTTCCAATAATCAATATAATGTCCTACAACCTGATGAGTGATATTTTTAAAATTTGTATATTTGATTTAGAAAACAATGACAAAATCCTCATAGCTTAGTGCCTCTTGCCCTTTAAAAATAATTCAGTGACTTTTATAAATAATATTAATCATTAACATAACTCTGTTATGCTTTTAAACAAGTCCTTTTTTTCATTTGTTGTTTACGCTCTCAGTTATACTTCTCTCGTTGCTGGAATAAAATACCTGACACCTAAAATTAAGGAAGAAAAGGTTTATTTAGCTCACAGATAATTGAGGTTCTGGTCCATGCTCAGCTGGCTCTAAGGCAGAGTTGCTCATGGCACAGAGCAGCTGTTCACAGTGGGGGCAAAGAACAAAGAGCAAAGAGAGGGGTAACAGCTTTGTCCTTACATTATAATGCAGATTACCAGTCAGAGGGCCTATGCAGCACCCACACCCAATAATCAATCAAAAGCTCTAAAAGGGTCCCATTACTGTATGAGTCTTTAGGGTGACAACTATACACAAACCAAAGATCTATTTAAGTTAACAAAATCTGCTTTGTCATTGACTCACAAAATTGACCTTGCCTATATTTTCCTTTTTTTCTTATCCAAAGTTATCCAGGTTGTTTATTTTTAGTTAGGAAAAGTCCTAAATATTTTCCTATATTGTCATGAATGCCTAGTTAAAATTCTTCTGCATTAATGTTGCAATTATTATAATCCTTTAATTTGCCTCACATGCACCAATTTTCCTGTTATTCTACACCTGATACTTTATTTTCTTTAGATTCAAGAATTACTTACATTGCCTCCAACTATTAAAGACCTTGCAAAATATTTTGGTAATATGAATTATCTATATTAGCATATAATTCATTACTGAGAATGATTAAGACATTGAGTTTATCATTCTTTATAGTTGAGTAATACTCAATTGTATAAAAATACCACATCTTTTTCTTCCATTCCACAGGTGATAAGCCTTTCAAGGTCAGTAAGGACTCATAGGAGAATCTGCACTGTAACATTATGTGACTCAGTTATGCCCCAAATTTTCTGATCAAAGGAAATTATGGGGCCACAGAGGAAAGTGATCAATGATGTAGAGTGTGAATAAGAAGAGTCACATGGAGAGAAAACATTCTCTTAGGCCTTCACAGAAAGCAAATTGGTCAAGCAATGGACATGACTCATCCACATGGCTGACACTGACAAAGAATCTACAGACTGCTTTACAGGGTATCAGGCTAAATCCTGAGGGGATTTGACTGACCTTGTCAGATATAAAAGTTACATTTCTTGTTATATAGGTCCTGCTTTATCTTGGTCTTAACCATCCAGAGAAAAGTAGAAAAATGAAGTATAAAAAGTACAGCTATATTAATATGCTGAGCTGTAAAAGGCTCAAATCAGCAACCTCTGACATTGCCAGGCTCTGGATATCCCACTACTATTGTGGACTATTGGACTATATTGGATTTGTTTTTGCTGAATTCACACAACTAAAATATTTAAATGACAATGGGAAACCCATCTCTGACAAAACTAAACTAAAAGAGGATACAAATGAAGGACTATTTTGTATCTGTATATTCAAAATAGGATAGATAACAGCTACTTTCTCTTAATTCATTGAATAAAAAAATTTGTTCTAATAGTGTGTGGGGACAGGATATTATGTATGCATTTCTGACTATGAATAACTCCTTAGAAGACAACAATATGCAATGCATAAATTTTTGAAGCTATCCTAATTGGTTTTGAAACTGTCTCATTACTATTTGTTTTTAAACAAAATTATTAAAAAAAAGAGTGACTAAGACATTCATATGTTTATTTAATTGATTTGAAAATATAAAATATATTAGTGCATTGTAAAGTTGCAAAACACCTTTTTTCCATTTATGTATTTTGTTCAGGGTTTCACTATGCAGCTCTGACTCATAATGATCATCTTGCTTTCAGCCTCCCTAGTGCTGGAATTATAGACATATTCCACCATGCCCAGACTTAGCTGACAGCTTACCACATCCAAGGAGCAGGGCTGACATGGTGTAAAACACCTTCATGAACATTATATCTTTCAAATGCAAAAATATTAATCAAAATAAGGAAAACGTTTTTCCCTTTTTAATGTATAAGTAGAAGATGGATGAATTTCCATACCTACCTATGTTTCAGTCTTTACACAAGTATTCTGAAAAGTAAATATTTTACATATCCCTTTGAGATAATTTTATGTATTCTTCTGTGATATCATTGCAGATCTTAGCAATGGAAAGGTGCTAATAGTTATTTGTCGTGTTCATTGAGCAACTATATCTATACTCATTTCTTTTCTTTTCTTTTTCTTTATTTATTTTTTATTTTATTGAAGTTCAAATATCAATCAGACAGTTTTAAGACACCTTAACAAGACAGATTCGATAAATTAATACATTGCAAACTGTTTTCATACTGTTTTGGTATCGTACAAGGTGCATACATATTATACTTATAGACATTATTATAGCAGATGTCTCTTATCAGTAAATTAAGAGTGTAGCTTTAAGTGTTTATAACATTGTGAATCAGCATTTAGAAATATCGGTTCCCCAATCTGTGAAGATCAATAAAATGTTAGTCCACTCCATATCAGAATGTTAATATCAATTTCAAAATGTTAGTGAACACAAAGTCAAATACATATTCCTATTTGCTCAAATCTATAACTCTAGGTCAGAAAAGTGAGTATAAGAAACTGTCAAGGTCATGAAGCATCGCCTGCTGCAGGTCACTAGCTGTGGCTGCTTGCATGGATGTCTCTGAATTTTCTTCTGGGAAAATGTCATGAGTGTTGGCACATTAGTGGGAGAAGAAAAATATGGCAACAATTCCAAAAGGACAAGCAACTTTTGGCCATCATTGATCCATCATGTACATTCTAAAAATGGCTAGCAACACTTTTCTAGTATTCACGTGGAAGTGTAATGTCTCCTGGTTGGGACTGTTGGCTGCACCCTATGACTGAAGACTCCCCAGGAACTGCACCTCCAATGATGGTGAGTGCATTCATTAAACACCGTAAGTTCAGTGGGAGCGACACACAGAAGAGCATATATTTTTTATTTTACCATTAGCAAGATGATTGAAGAATAGGTTTTAACTTCCACCACTTATAAATAAATCCAGGAGTAACATGTGAAATATGGGCTTTTCATGGAATTTCAGTTTTGCTCTTTACTGTTAACTTAAGTTTGTTTGACCAGAAGAAAAGAAAAACTCCATTTTTTGTGTTATATACAATTTTTCCAAATTTACTTTGTATTTAAAAATTAAAAGTGTTGTCATTTATTAAAAAAAACTGAGCTTTTCAAATTGACAAGAAAATTTTATTAAGGAGTGGGGATGTAGCTTAGCAGCATAATACTTGCCTGGCAAGCATAAATTCTAAATTGTATTCCCAGGACCAAAACCAATCAAATAAAAAAGATCATTTTATTAATTTATTAGACAGTGTTCCTTAAAATGGATACATTTGTTAAAATGGCATTTGTCATTTCAGGTAAGATCATTCTACAGCTATTTTCTAAGGGATTTTATTATGTGTGGTTCTTAGAGTTCATCGAAGTCTTTTTCTGCATGTAAGAGGATCACATGACTTTTTTCTTTCTATTTACATGATGTATCATATTTATTAGTTTAAAATATTATATTACACTCATATCACTGGAGTTAAGCCAATTTGTTATGACATTTTTAATGATTTGTTCTATTCTGTTTGTAAGTATAGTGTTGACATTGTGACAATTTTTATGTAAATACCTTTAAGGATACAGACCTGTAGTGCCACCCACTTTTTTTTAGTTGAACTCTTGTCAACTTTTGGCATCTTAGTAATGCCAACTTCAAGTAACAAATTTGACAAAATTCTCTCCCTTTCAAGCTCATGGAAGTGTTTAAAAAGTACTGACATTCTTCCTTAAATTTAGTAGTGAATCTACTGGGTCTTGGGATTTTTTTACTTGGTAGAGTTTTTATGATTGTCTCAATTTCATTACCTACTACTGAAATTTTTGGAGTTCTATCTTTTTGTTTAAATTTTGTAAGCAACACATGGCTAGGAACATATCTATTCCTTCAAGATTCCCTGACTTACTGGAATATAAATTTTAAAGTGTGCTATAATGCAACATTATTTCTTTATCTTTTTCTTTCCTTTTTTTTCAGTACTGCAGATTGAACTTAAGACCTTACACTTCTGAGTCTGGCACTTATGCTGCTGAGCTATCTCCCCAGTCCAATGTAGCATTTTTTTTTTCTAAAATCAGAAGACAAAACAAGAGTGAGCACTTCTACCACTCTTTGCCCAGCATAGTTTTCAAGAATTTAGTTCAGAAAAACTAAGCAAGAGGAACAATAAAAGTGACATGAAGAGGGAAGGAAGAAGGAAAACTATCCTTATTTGCACATGATATGATGATTGTTTACATAGAGATTGAGAAAACAGTGTGAAAAATTGTTAGAAATAACAAACAAATTCAGTGGAGCAGCAGGATACAGGATCAAAATTGAAAAACTTCTTAGTATTCCTGTACGACAGTAAGGAACACATTGTGAAAGAATTTAGTAAAACAACCCCACACCCATTGACCCAAAATCTTAAAAAAAACTAAACTTAAATCTAATAAAAGAGACAAAAATTCATACACTGGAAACTATAAACCACTAAAAACGAGACTGAAGAGGACAGTAGAAAATAAAATGCCAACCCTGTTCCTAGATAGATAGAAACAATACTATGAAATGGCCATATTACCAAAGATGAGATATACAGTTAATGTAACTGCAATAAAAATTCTAACAGCATCCTTAATAAAACTAGAAAAACATTCTAAAATGTACATGGAACCAGAAAATACAATAGTCAAAACAAGCCTGAGTTAAAAGACACAGCAAGGTGTACGAATATCCCAAATTTCATGTTAGGCTGCAAAGCGAGAACAGTGCACAGAGTAACAGTACAAAAATATACATATCAATCAATGCAAAGGATTTTAAAGAAGAAAAACCTCCATCTATCTTTGTTCATTTATCCTTGCAAAGGAGCTAGAGAAAGGCGCTGAATCTTTGTACATAATGACACATATGACAGTACATATGGTGATATTCATGGCTAAAGTTTATTATAACAAATTACCCATTATTTTTTACTGGAAACCAGTAGTGTAGGCACGTTCTGTCATGCATACACAAAAATTTCAAATTTCTACAACTTAAGTGAGAATTGACTGTAAGTTATTTTGTTGATGTAATGATTTAAGACATGACAAAAGAACTCCCTAAGGCCCACATTACACATTCTTTCTAAGAATATACAGAGAGATTGGATTTATCAATGTTCTTCTCTAGTAGTTCAGCTCACAATAGCAGGGTACATCTACAGTGTTTTCTTAAGGTGGCTATGATATTGTCATCTACAATGCATGGGTTAAAGGCATACTTCATATTTTGTGACACATAATATCAAAAGATTTGCACTCAGATACTGAGATTGAATTTAATTTACAATTGTTGAGCTCCTTATAGGATCTTCTTAAATAAAATAGCAGGTTTTATCTTTAATTTTCTTTCTGAACAGTTTAAGCTATGAAGAGTCCAATGAATATTCATATAATTTCTTGCAAGTGCTTCAATTTATGTTAAGGCAAAGAAAGTTTAACTTATTGCTGATTTTGCTACAGCTTTTAACACAGTGTAAAGGGGAAGTAATTGTTTAAGTTTGACCTTGTATGTTTATTGAAGTGTCCTGGAAGTGGCCACAGGATACTAATTTCATATTTTTCACTTTGCTGCCCAACAAACCTCATGACTTCAGTCCTATTTTTTTTTTTTTTTTTTGAGAGAGGATCTTTCTTGACTTCGATGTGTAGTTCTCAGGCTGACTTCCAACATGCAGATTCCTCCTGTCTCTAGGATCACAGGTATGTGTTCCTTATCTTGGTTGAGTCTAGTCTCCCTTTTCTTTTTTATTCAGTACCGGGGATTGAGCTCAGGACCTTGCATTTGCCAGGCAAGCACTTATTCTATTGAGCTATCTCCCCAACGTCAGTATAGTCTTTAAGGACTGATACGGAAACTTTTTATTGAAGCCTTAAAAAATGAGAGTTTATAAATGGCAGACTACAGACCAAAACCAAAATGCAGGTTCTGTAGGACCTGGAATCAATATACTCAGAAAATAACAACTTAGTGATCAAAACATTAAGTAGGTCTTAGGTAATCAGGAGGAAATTGACAGGAAAACCACACACTTTAGAGAAGCTGTAGAAACTGAGTATAGTCAGAGAATGGATCAAAAGAAAGTTAACTTTCCACTCTGGAAAGCTAATTTTGTTTTCCTGGGAGGGATTTCTGTTTCTGCCCCCAAAACGTAAGCCTGCCTGGATATGATCTGGCTCTAGAGAAAAGAGTAGAACAGTTGAGCAGCACTGCCCCAAGAAATGCCACACTTACGGTACACTGCTAAACCAGTCTGGTGCATTATTCTGAAAGCAACTCTTTCTGTAGGACAAACCAGAGTTGGAGAAGTTCAGTACAACATCCAATGAATTTAAGAATGCCTAATCAGGGAACTTTTGGGAAGGTGTTGATTGTGTAGGAATGAGCTACAGAACCACTCAGCATAATTGCATTTTAGTCTTTGGGGTCCATCTACTAGAGTGACTTACCAGGCTCCCCTAGAAGCACTCTTTACCCATCATGTAGAACACTCTAAGGCCTTTCAGTTGGACAGTCCAGCTTCACTGATACAAGTGTATCACTTGTGATTCTTTAGAAAACTTCATATTAAAGCGATTTTTAGTTTCCAGCAAAATTCCAGAGGTTTCCCACATAACCTGCAACATACAAGGCCTCCTGCGTTACAACAGCGTGGTGTTTTTCCTATAACTGAATGTACACTGATGTATCGTTCTTATCCATAGTTATACAGCCTTGGTGTTATACATTCCCTGAGTTTAGGACAATGAGTTCACATGCTTCAGTGTGAGCACAGGTGGGTCCTGCGTGCTGCACCTAGGCCTGGCCCTGGCCTTCAGGTGCTGTTTCCCTGCTCTGCTTGCAGGCACTGCATGATGAGCAGCATTCCTTCCCCAAGATCTTTCACCACGATGGCTCTGCCTTAAAAACATGTGGCTGAAGTCTGAGTGCTCTGAAAGCATGAGCCTACGAAATATTACAAAACGTCTTGTAATTTGTAGATCAGGAATTTTGTTCCCAGCAAAACCCTTTTACAGTCCTATATCTCTGGTACTAAGAAAAAGAATTAAAGAATCAATAAGTACTATAAAAAACAAAGTTGTCAGGATAACCAGTAAATGTAAAGTGTACATGAGTATAAATATACCATGAGTTTATTACCTGCATCTTTCAAAAAATCATGAAGGGGGTGGGGAGATGGCTCAGTGGAATAAGTACTCCCCTGGCAAGCTCAAGGGCCTGAGTTCAATCCTCAGTTCTGCCAAAAACTAAACTAAAATAAAATAAAAAATAATGAAGTCATGCATTATTGTGTATTTTTATGACTAATCATTGTTGGATAAGCTTTATAAATGCAATTCATTAGTAAAATTCTTTAAGAAATGATCCCTAATCTATTTGCCATTTTTGACATAGATATTAACAAATTAATAATTACTGAATGGTGTAGCAAGTAAAATTTTTATTTGGCTTCAGCTTACTTTGTAGCCCAGTCAGGTCTTGAACTTGCAACAATTCTCCTGCTTCAGCCACCCAAATGCTGGGATTATAAGCATATGTCACCACACATAGCTAAAATGCTTATCTGTCCAACTAAAACTTGTATTGGCCTACATTTTCTACCATGTATCACATTTTCATTTCCTGTTGAATATTTATCACTTAGAACAGACTTGAGAAATGCTGGGAATAGTGCTTTGGTATAAGTTAGGAAATTTAGAAGAATATCTGTTAGAATGAAAAGTAAACTGATGTTCAATAATTAAAGGGTGTTTAAAAGTATCTATGTAAGTAACTATGTCAAAAATGTAACA
This sequence comes from Ctenomys sociabilis, assembly GCA_004027165.1. Lineage (NCBI taxonomy): Eukaryota > Metazoa > Chordata > Mammalia > Rodentia > Ctenomyidae > Ctenomys > Ctenomys sociabilis. The sequence goes on from PVKA01008335.1 coordinate 44,220, forward strand.
TGATACTAAGATACGAAAATTAAAAAAATAATTGTAGTGGCCAGGGAGATAGCTCAGCAGTCTAAGTGCCTGCCTGGCAAGTGCAAGGACTTGGATCAATACCTGGTACCACATGCTGTGCCAGCCTTGTACCCCACAGGCCACTAAAACTGGGTGTGGTGGCACGTGCCTGTAATCCCACCACTGAGGAGACAGTCAGGAGAATCACATCAAGTCCGAGCTTTAAATTGAGACCTTATACATACTAAATAAATAAATCTTATCCAAAAAGGATTGTTGTTAACTAAGCTGAAAAATTTAAACATTCAAAAGCAATATGAGTGCCAATAGTCAGGGAAATTTTCACCTCTTATGTCTGGAGATGTAGGTCAAATGCTTGTCGAGTATGAAGAAGACCCTGAGTTTGGTCTCCAGCATTATGGATAAAAATTATACTACCTGAATAGTTTAAAGCATAAAAGAGATCACAATTATGGAATTTTATTGTAAATATCAACTCTCTCATAGAAATAAAAGTTTAGTTAAAATTGTTGGCATACTTATTTTAATGACTAAGCAATACAAAATTTGAATTATGTTAAAAGGATAAAATAGAGTTTAATGATACTGAAAAAAATGATTTTTCTTATAAATGCAGTATATACATTATTCATTGTTAAGGTTTTGTATGAGTAATAATACAAAATAGTTCACTTGAGAGGGAAATCATATTAAATAAGGTTCTGCACATTAGAAAATTTATCCTCTAAAAGTAGATTCCCTCAGTAACTTTTGCAACACATAGTAATTTCTGATGGTTTTACTATGAGAGACTAAAGAATGGATGTCTTAAAGGTATCAACATTTTAAGCTGTTGTTTGGATGTTTACAAGGAATAAATTGTGAAGCTGTGTAGGGAAGGTATCTTAATTTGTCTTCTTCCCTGGCAACAGTGACAATTTCAGACTCAAAGGACACTGAAGTATCACAATTCTTTGGCTCAGAGATTCTGATAAAATTTTCACCTGAATGCCTCAAAATAAATTCAAGTAAAAGTTCTACATGTATGAATTAGAAAGGGTATATTTCTTAACATTCATTAATATTTCTGCATCACAGAAATACACAATTCTTTCTACTGGCCTAGCTCTTGTTTTCATTGTATGAATTACATATAACATATTTTACATGTATAAATATGAATCTAATTTTAAATTATATTATTTATAGAGAACTTTCTATGGACACATGACTCTTGTACTAAGTCCTATGTCATGTCCTTGGTGGTGAGTGTGGTTCGCTTTTTATTGAAAGCTCTTCAACTTGAAGACACCTGTTTCTGTATCTTCCCTGAATTTTCCAAATGTTAGCATGGGAGGGCAATTAGGTGCTTCCGTCCCTGCTCTAACTTTCATTGCTAAGTTCTGGATCAGGGACTTTCTCTCTGGAGGATTATGCACCATTTAACGGATCATTGCTCCTGCAATCACACACTCACCAAATAGTCATTATACTTCCTCCTGGAGTAATATCTCTTCTCCACTCAGTTTCAACTTCTGCCCTAGAGATTGGAGAATGAGCAACTCTGCCTGAAGATTGGGCAATTAACCTCAAATTGCTTTTCAACATTAGCTTGAGATACTTTTCCCCAAGAACCTTCTACTTATTTGCTCAGAGGTTAAGATGTTTGTGATGTCCCCTAATACATTTTCATAAAGCACAGGATAGTTGATGTCAAATCATTAACTCAGGGTCACATAGTGGTTAATGCCTTCTATCTCTTGTTAATTCAAGGTGAAAATGAATCTTATTTCTGGGAATTGTTGTATATATTTGACCCCTCCCTTCATTCCTCCTGGTGTTCTGAATTGGAAGGTCACAACTGACATAGTTGATTTTGTTAAACAGGGCCACCAAAGAACAGCAATTTTAAAAAGTACTACCCAATATCTCATTTGTAAAGGAGAACACCTGGGTCAATGAATTTTTATACCATTGACATCAAGTGATTGAATATATGTGTTAAGACTGCTAGACTAGCAGCTCTTGGCTCTATAAATCAGGTGATGTCAATTTCCTGATTCAACATTACTGCTAAGTTGGGGAAAGTTGGCACTTCCTTATAATTTTACTTTTGATCAGTTTTAAAGTGGAAACAATAAATGTGACTAATTCATAAGTAGGAATTTTTCTATTTTACTCAAGTAGAAATACATGTATATTAACTATGATAGCTCAGCCATAACCATGAATGATGTTAGTGATGTAGAAAATGTGGTTAATAATACAGTCCGATAGACACTATTAGTCTTATCTCCAACATACATATGGAATCGTATTCATATACCAACCTATAGTCATATGTTTAGGAGTTTGTACTTATAAAAATTGTGATTGTAAAGCAAGGAGACATAAGTAAACTAAAACTGCACTTTGTACTTATTGTTCTAATCATCTCCAGAGCATTGACTATCACTGTCATAGTTATTACCCGGATTTTCTTGAATTTACATAAGAATACAATGATTTTTTAAAGTCACATGTTTCTTCAAGAAGAGTTACCTGGGATTATTTTGTCAGATAAAAGTCAGAAACAGGCTTCCTAGAGCTCCCTAATGAGAAAATTGACTTCAAGAGTTCTGGATGTACTAGAAGTACAAATAACCCAAAAGGTCATTTCCAAAGCTATCTTATTTTTCACTATGTCTCTTTCATAGTACATCAATATTTTCCTTCCTCTCAGAAGTGCATTAATCCTTTCTCTTTTCAGTAATGGGACAAGATCATTTAAGCATACTCACATCACCTTTACCGAGATGCATAGGAGAAGCATTTGCGAGTATTAATCTAAAAGTATTTCCCAGTAATTCCTGAATACTTTCTTTCTGTGAAAATGCTACTGAAATCATAGAAATTAGACAGAAAACACTGATGTACATCCTAAGAATATAATATTAAAAGTGGAAAATTTCTAAAAATCTCACTAATTCATGCTTCTCGTCATGGGGCTTCCCTCTATTTTCTGACACCTTCATACTAAAAAGTAAAAAGGTAATCGGAACAGATCTACACACACCCTAAGATTGCTGCACCAAGTTGACAGGAATTTACTTCAATTTAGATAAAATATATGCAACTTATGATGTCCCTGTTGCAAAAAGCAAGAAGGTATTTTCAAGTATCCCTAAGGTTATCAGTTGCTACTGGATTTTGATGCCATACAAACAAATCCAGAGCAAAACTCCTTTGTCATCTGCCGGAAAAAGACTTTCCATGATGTGGAATTTCCTTATATGTGAATAGTGCTATAGCACCTAGCAATGACTAATTTTTCCAATTTGCTCATGCTCATGTTTTTAAGCATAACCATTTTCCATCTTGTCCTGCCATTTCTAGTGTAGAAAATGTGGGCAGCTACAAATTGTTTGATTATATTTTCTGCAAATTTATTTTTAATGAGCAAATTATACACATTAATGAAATATAATATAAAATTTTCATATAAGTATATTATGAAATAGCTAATTAAAGCTAATCAACATATACATTACCACACATACTGTCTGTGTTGGTAACGTTTAAAGTTATTCTTTTAGCAATTTTTAAAGCAGAAATACCCTGTCATTAACTATAGTGACCAGGTTGTCATATAGATATCCTTAACATATTTTAGCATCATTTGATCAATATTTTACACTGGTTCCTTACCTACTATGTCCTGTCTTTGCTAACATAATTTTATTCTTTGCATCTTGATTGTAATTCCATATAAATGAGCACATTTGTCTGATTATTATTTTTAAAATTATGTATTTGGTATGGGGTCTCACTCAGACTCATAGTGATCCTCCTGTTTTCAGCACCCCCTCCCAGCCCTGGGGTTATAGGCTTGCATTACTATGCACAGTCTCGTAGACAGCTCAGTGCACCCCAGGGGCAGGGCCCATTCAGTATGTGGTCCTGAGGATTGGACGGAACCCCTGTCCCTGCACTTACCTAAGCAGGAGCTTAGCACCCTGAGTTATCTGACCGCCCCTGTATTTAATTATTTGATTATATTGAAACTATTTGCTTTAACTAAGCAATAATTCTATCAATAACCTGAAATTAGAAAGAATTTAAAGATTTTGCAGTAATAGTTCATGTTATAAAATTTCTTAGTCTTTTTATACACACAAACTTATTTGTCTTGATCAAAATTTTATTTTGCAAGAAAACACTCTAATCAAATATAGGGACTAAATATGAAGAGTAGAAAAAGCAACTCTGAACTTCCAATTTCTGAATTTGAATCCCAGTAACAGCAATGTACTCTTGCAAGGCCTCAATGACATCATCATGTTTTGGTTACCTCATGTGTCAAGTGGACATAAGGACAATAACTATATGTTAGGGATTTACCTAGGATTATGTATATTAATAGATGTAAAAAATTTTCAGAAATGTATCACACATATTGAAGAGCTATATGTGCTAGTAATTTTCATCTCTGTGACATAGAATAAAAGCCTAGAGTCTTGCTGTTGTGCTAAAGCATACTGTTAGTCTCAAATTTTTCAAGTATACTGACGTGCTCATGGCTCTACCAGAATTCTTCTGTGGATGATAAAATATGCTAAGTGCATTTGACTGTCTCTCAAATTGTATACTTCAGTAAGTGAACTCCTTTATGTAAGAGCATCTGAAGGCAGAAGACCTGGTGGGGAAAAGTAGGGAGAAATATACCTAAGTTTCTTATGAAGTAAGGCAGAAACTTGAAATCATATATTGTCTTCTCCATTTTCCATGTCTACATTATTAGTAGGAACTGTCAATTTTGTTTTCAAAGTTAGTTCAACTTGTGTAACTATCTCTATGTTTTTGAAGATTATTGTATTTTTTATTGGAGATCAATGTGTTTTATACATATGGAGATTTTTCTGAGTACCAATGTATTATCCATAAATTCAATATCAATGGAAAATAACATAATCCATCCAAATAGGGAGCAATTGTTCCACTGGTGTTGAAAAAAGGATGCCTCTATCTTACATTAATAATATCATTAACAGTTTTGATGCTGTGTATTTCTACTGTTTTGGATTATGTGTCCAGCATTAAATAAAATAAATTTTCTTATGATTTCTAACATACTAAAAGTGTGCATTAAAATATTTTCTATAGATCATCCCTCTTATTGTTTTAGAAATTCAATTTTCACTTTGCATCTACTGTTCAATTTTCCTCCTTCACTACTCAGCATTGACTTTTGTTTTCCATTCTGGGTCATAATTTTAATTTCGCTCTTGCAATGCAGCTATGAATAAGTTCTTGTGGGAAGTCCCAAGCTAGTGCATTAAATGGTACTAACAAGAGCCTATGTTTATAAGCATGAAAATCAGTATTAAATGTCTTTTTTTATGAGCTATATTAAAAAATGAATATAGAAAATATTGTAAAGCAAGTTGAATATATTAGATAAATAATAGAAACACTAAAACTACCTCATTTTTCTTGGAAATTAAAAGGAAAATTAAAATCTTTTAGTTGTTAAGCATTTCTTAAGTTGGCTTGAGATGTTTAATTTTTATTCCAATTTATTGATTTTAATTACTTTTTTACCTAATTGGGTATTTCAACAAATTGATTATTTATGTAAAATGGTAACTTAAAAACATTTTCTTCAGAAAAATGATGTATTTCAGAAGTGTGTTATATTTTACCATATTATATTATAGTATTTATTGATAATTTGTAAGATAGAATCTAAAATGTAAATGCCATTCTAAATTTCTCATTTCTTCTCCAATGTTAGTGATTTTAAATTAACATGCAGATAACTGCTTTACTTCCAACAGATTATTAATATGTCATTAGATACTTAAAAGTTGAGGAATAGATTTAAAACTATAATTCTTAAGTGAAATACAGTATGTTAGTTTTGAAATGGATGTCCTTGGTTTCAGGATCATACTTAAATTCATACATCAAAATTTTTCATATAAAATGTGAAGAATTTTTCCAGAGTTTCAGCAAAAAATGGGCTTTTATTTTCTTGAACCAGAAATTGATTTCTTTGTAGTAGATGGTAGAACTTGAAACTTGGAATGTGTGAGGTCAGTTTCAAGCTCTAAGCCTGTGATGTTTGAGTAAGTGCTACATTTTCCAAATGGTGTTCAGATGTCCCTGAAGTTACTAGCTCCAAGTCTAGCTGATGATAAGGTAAATGAAACAGAGAAGAAATAAATGTAAAATTGAATTTCTTACTGTATCTTGATTAAGAAATACAGAAAATTTAATTGTGAAACATATATTTTAAAATATGTAGATGCTACTAAAATGTGGGCATTAATGATTCTAATTTTTGAAAATTGGCCATATTAATTTGACCAAGTCTGTAATACACACACACACACACACACACACACACACACACACACACACAAATGCACGCACACATGCACTCACCTATGCATGCGTATACATGGCTATATAAAATATCAACAATGGTTAATAATAATAAAGTGTACAAGGTGATCATCATCTCAGTTATGATAAACCATGTACACAGCATTGCACAACACAACACTGTTTGGAACCAGCCTTAATGCAATGTGAATTCCTTTCCTCTGGATAGATCTTCCCTTTCCACCAAGCTACTTATTTATTTATTTATTTATTTATTTATTTATTTGGCGAAGGGTCTCACTAGACAGTTGTGAGTTCTAGTGATCCTCCTGTCTCAGCCTTCCCAGTGCTGGGATTACAGGCATGCACCACCATTTCTGGTTTCGGTGGCCAGTTCAGCAAGCCTAGGATTCAGGGGTCCTATCCCATGTGGTACTGGGGATTGAACCAGGTCCTCATGCTTGCCAGGCAGTGGCTTAGACCACCGAGGTATCATTCCAACCCTTCACCAAGTATAAATATGTCCCATTTTATTTTTTAATTGTTCCACTTTGGAATAATTTTTCACTTATAGGGTTTTCTGTAGCATAGATGGTAAGATCCTGTAATGAAGAATATGTGCAATACATATGTATTTTAGAATATGTGAAATACCTATAAAATAATATGTAAAACACATGTATTTTACATATTCTTCAATGATTTATTCTTTTCACATATATTAATCTGCATAACTGTACTTCAATTTCAGTTCTGAATTTTAATGTTTTATCAATATAGTACAAATTCCTTTTCAAACTAGTTTTGATAGATATTGGACTGTTTGTAGCTACTTAGTCATGGAAACAATGGCACTATGGGCATTTATTGCATGTCCATGAAAATATGTACATTTAAATAATATGCTTGACAGTAAACATGAACTTCTATCCTTGCACAAAGAAAATTCTCATCATCTTGTGACATTAGTTCCACATTACACTAGAATTTTTAGTCTATGCAATAAGACAGGTAAAGAAAAATTATACATGGATTGAAACAAAGCTACTGACAAAAAAATAAATTTATGTGATACGAAATCAAAGTACAAATTTATTTCCATATTTTCAAATTTTAGGGATTAATATCAAAAAGGATATTTTTTTAAAAAAGATTGCTACCCGCAACGTTAGCAAAATATGAAATACTTCAATTTTACAATATGTTTTAGTTACTCTTATCTAGTTGCTGGGATAAATACCTGACACTCAAAATGAGGGAAAGGTTTATTTAGCTCACAGTTACTGGAGGTTTCAAGACATTGGAGGAGAGGCTGGGATGCTGCTGTGTCCAGGACGACCCTCTCCAAATCTTTGAAAATGCACAGACTAGCCAATTATATGATTCGCATTTCTCTGGCCCCACCCCTTGACCCTGCCCTTGTCCTTTGCCCCACCCCTCAAGCCACTTATTGCTCCTCCACCGTGTCAGCCTCTACATGAGGCTTTGGCAGGACAAGTAGACACGAACCATATGTAACACAACACATATATGACTGTTCACCAAAACTAAAAATTTTATGACAGAAAATAAGATAGACTTAAATAAATTGAAAAGTTAACTTTCAATTCAATCTATATTCATTAAATCTAGTTGGAAAATTGGTTCTTGACATTTGGGCTGTAATCTCCACAGCATTGCTCCATAGGCTAACGGTATTTTTGAAGACATAATCTTGCTAACAAATGTTACTGACAGAATGATGGATTATGAAAAGGATAATGGCAGGGAAATGGACATACACATGTGCACAGTGACACATATACACAAACATACACTTCCTTAAATGTGACAAAGTAATCAGAAAACAAGTTCCTTCTTGTATTTTTCAATTTTTTTGTTTATGTATTTAGTACAGTTTACAAGGTCTTACTATACAGACTGGACTCATGGTGACTCTCCTGATTTCAGCCTTCCAAACCCTGAGATCACAAGTGCATGCCACCATTCCCAGTCTCAATTACCATCTCAGCAAACCGTGGGAGAGGAGCTGGAACAGCTAGCCAGGTATCCAACCCCATCTGCTGTGCTCTGCCTAAGCAGGTGCTTTAATCTGCTGAGCTATCTGGCCAGCGCTATTTTTTCAATTTTTATTTTTATTAATATAGCTTTGCAGAATAGCCTTTTAAAATATAGTTCAGTATTGACTTTTCTATATTTTTCACTTAACCTCAAACCTATTCTTACTCCATGTGCGAAATTAGCTTTTTTAAAATTAATATATGCAAATATAAGTTTGTCAGTGAGTTAAAAGATATATCTATTTAAGATTGGAAAAACATTAACAACTTATGACATACAAATGATCAATGCTTTATTGAACAAGCTGCAGTATGACATAAAAATTTTAACAGATGAAAGTGAGTTTTAAAACTTCTGACATTACCACTACTATGGATAACCCACTACTATTATGGAGAACTGGACTATATTGTGTTATTTTACTGAATTCACTCACCTACAATATTTAAATGACAATGGAATACTCTTTTCTGACAAAACTAAACAAAAAGGGATACAAATGAAAGACTATTTTGTATCCACATAAATGGAATAGTGAGAATAGATAAACAGCTACTTTCTCTTAATTCAACTAGAAGATTTGTAGTAATAATGGTGTTTGGACAGGATTTCACGCTCTACGTCTTGTACTATGAATAACCACCTTGAAGACAACAATATACAATGTACTAATTATTGAAACTGCCCTACTAAACAGTTTTGAAACTGTCTCACTGCTGTTTGCTTCTCAATAAAATTAATTAAAAAATAAAATAAAATAAATTTAAAACTTCTTTCATATGGACTATATTAAGAACACAAAATAATTACTCAGATACCAGAAGAACTTATTTGAAATAAATGTATCTGAATAGAACTAGTTCATATATTGTAGAAATGAATCTCCACAACTTAATAATAGGAAGATATTAAAATATGCAATGTATTTGAATAAGCATTTTTAAAAAATGAGGCACAATTAAAATGTGGTACTTTCATGATTATCCTAAAAAAAGCGAACAGCAATAAGATGAAATCAAAATATGTACACTGATGTAAAATGTTCACAAAATTGTGATGTGCTTAGAAATTTCATACACTGTTGGTGAAATTGGGAAATGTTCACGTACTTTGGAAAGTGTGTTAATTTTATTTCATGATAAACATATACCTACTTTATGATGAAGCAACTGTACTCCACTAGTTTCCAGATAAAAATATCTAGTTCACAAAGATGTCTGCATAAATGTTAGCAATAGTTTTCATCACAAAAACCAAAAATCTTTACAATATATTTCCCCCAACACATTGCAGTGCAGCCATTTACTGGCCATAGTGTGCTGAAACAAGGAGGAAATGCTACTGACATATTAACATGGATGAGTTCAGTAACAGCTGAGTTCATAAGTAGCAGAGTGAATTAATCCAGGTGAAAATGTTGCAAATTGCATTGGGATTCACACACTATGCAATATATATATATATATATATATATATATATATATATATATATATATATATATATATATATATGATATCTAGCAGTTGCATGTCTTATCAGACAGAAAATAGATTGGCTGGTTATCTATGGCTAGGTTTGGGGGGGAATGTGAAGTAACACGTATGCTTTTTAATGAAATGTGTGTTCCTCTGTGTTAATGTTAAAATTGGTGTGCAAATAGCACCTCAACAATTATAATGAATTGAACAATTACAATGATCACATTTTGTTTTATTAAACTAAAGATATTTTAAAAATAAATATGTAATATTCTGCGTCCACTGGCCTATTGCTCTTTTAGGTATCTTGATGCTGAGTATGTGTGCACACATATTTTTGAATGCATTTCTGCCTTTCTAGGTTTGTCTGAGAGACTTCACATCCCAATTTAGCTATAATGCATCTGCAAGTGAGGTCATACAAGATTATACTTTAGATTTTAAGAATTTCCATTCATCAGAGTTTTAGAATAATATGTAAAATAGTCCATCGATTCAATCAGCTTACCAGAAAAATTCTAAGACTGCTGCCTTACGGTGTTAGAATTTGGCTCCGCTCTGCTCCAGGTTATGAGTCAGGTTCGCCTGTGCAGCACATTCCCTGTTTTAGCGTCGTCAGTCTCTTAGCTGTGGAGCTGTTGGCAAGCTTCTGTGCATTTCCTCTGATCCCACTGATCAAGTACAGTTGTACAAACAGGCCAATGCCACAGTCAGTGACAATTTCACTGTCCACTGTACAGCAAATGGGATGGAGAACGAATGTCTATAATCAAAAACATATTACAAAGGTAATGCATGTCATAAGCAATTTTCAGGTACATGATTTCCCCTGTGTTTAGAATCAGAAAATAAGATAGCCAATTTTCTTTCTGCCCTGGGTATGGTGTAAGGGAGAAAGATTGGCTAATTTTTCTGTCCCTGGAGATAACCTATACATCATTTATCAAATTGTTTATTTGTTGTACTGGTTCACAAACTGGATAGATTGATCTACGCTAGAGATGTACAGATCTCATGTAATATATAAATTAAAGAAACAGTAATCAATATTTTAAATTTTTAGAGAAATGATTTGGGCACTTGTTGAATATAGATATAAATCATTTGCTGTTAAGTTTGTGGTTCCTGTGATGTCAGAACGATAATGATATTTATTTAAGTTCTAAGAAAAAATAAACAAATATAGGTAAAAATCAGCTCTGAAATGAACCTGAGTTACATTATATGTAATGCAGGATCCTCTGAAAGAAAGACATTTATGGAGGTACAGGAATGAAAGATACTATCAGGCCTTGCTTTAGACTGAGATCCTTCTTGTCACTGAGCACAGGAAAGCAGGTCCTGTAGGACAGGAATACCACAGTGTAGAACTTAGTGCTGCTGGACAGATGCATGTGGAGTTGTAGGGACGTAGGGAAGGGAAGACAATGAAAGAGCTAGAAACCCCCTAATTATGGAAAGTACCATTGGATTCATTTTTTGGGAGATAAGTAGCAAAACAAAGATACATCATCTGGGGTTGGTGAGATAGCTCAGCAGTCTAAAACACCTACTCAGGCAAGCTTAGGAAAGTGCACGGGGACCACAGTTCAGTCCCCTGTGCTGCATGCCACTCTAGCCACTCCCCCGGGGTGTGGGGGACCCAGCCACAGATAAAAAAGAAGACTTATCTTCATCAGTTTGGTGAGCCTTACCAAGGCATGATTGGCTATTAAGATTGGCAGCAGAAATCAATTTTTTCAGTTGAGGAAGCTGAAAGTTGGGCATCAGGCACCGTTGTGATCAGCTTCTGGTAGGCAATCACTCTCTGTCATAGGTGTGCAGAATGAGCTAGCTCTCCAGTCCTCTTTTTTTTTTCTTTTTTTTTTTTTTTTTCTTTTCTGGTCCTTCTGTTGTAGGCAGCAGAGCTAGATAAAAATATTTTTTGGCAGTCAGGCAGGGCCAGGCCCTCGAAAGAAATAATACAGGAAACAAGATGTCTGCAACTCAGAGAGGGAAGTAATACAGGACATAAGATGTCTGCAACTCTGAGAGGGACAGAGGCTTCTGCTGTGAACCAGACCGAAAGGCCAAACAAATGCTAAAAGAGTAACACCAAGGATTGATATTCTAAATAGGTAGCAATCTCCTAAAAAGATCCAAGTGAGTCACTAGCCCAAGCCCTGAGGGGAAGAGGCCCTGCTCCCTATTCATGCCTGCTTACTACATTCCAGTTTACTACTGCCCGCTTGCTATGTGACTCACTTCCCTATTTGGTCCTGGGCCTAACCAACTTTACCTGAACAATGGTGCTTGTAATACCATTGGTTGATTATGGTTTTGTCTCACCCAACATCCGCCTAAGCGAGACCCCTTCTCTACCTTAGTCCCACATGGTTTTGCCCTATAAAAATACCAGGAAAGAAGCAGCTTCCTGGGCAACCGCTTGGGCCCCCCTTCTATCCCTCTCCAACAGAAGCTTTTCCATCCAATAAAGTTTTTTCCTCAACCTCCCTTTGTTCCTAACATTTATTCTTCGGTTTTAGAGAACACGAACTCATCCAGGTCAGGTTGGGAGTTTTACATCCTTGTGTCATTCCTGTATCACTTCTTATAAGGAAACTAATCTCATTCACAAGAACTGTGTGTGAATGATGCACTTTTGAAAAGTCCAACCTCCAAATAATAGCACATTTCAGATAAGACTTCAGCATAGGGGTTTTTGAGGGGTATAGGACATTATTACTGAACCACAGTGAGTTCACGGATGCTCTCTAATGGGAGCAACAGTCAACACAGTGAATTAAAGAGAAAACTAAGATGTATAGGTAAAGGGAAAGAAACAGTTAAATAATCCACTAGTGTGATCCTTTGGTGATAGCCAAAACAATTGTAAATTTGGGTCTGGGGATATGATGAATGGGGTGCTAAAAAATATGGTTCATTGATCAATAACTTAAAACTCTCACTGGAACTTTGATTACCATAAAGAACAAAGCCCAGCTTGCGCTGCACAGAGGGAGACCCTCTCTCAGAAAACAAAGCAAAAGAAAAGAAACCAAAACTAGAGCACATGGTTTAAAAATATAACTTAAAAGTAGGAAGGACTATTAGCACTTGAATATAGTAGAAATCATTAGGAAAAATGGATTTATGTATTAAATCTAAATATAATACTAAAAGTGAAGATTTAAAAAATAAAACTGAAGATTAAGCCCATCTTATTTATTTGTTTGTTTGTTTATTCATTTATTTACCCTGTATTCAGGACAGGATCTACAGGGTGTCACTACATAGATCAGACTCAGTGATTCTCCTGATTTCAGCCTCCCAAGTGCTGGGATCACAGGTGGGCGCCACCATGTCCAGTCTCAATCCTCATCTCTCCTTGCCTCGGGGGTGGGGCCTGTAAAGCCTGCCCAGGGATCTAGCCCCAACATCTGTACTCTGCCTAAGCAGGCTCTTTAGTCCACTGAGCTGTCAGGCCAGTCCTTAAGCCCATTTTTATGTCAGTGATCATGACACCATGGAAGTGTTAAAATATAATTGGCTAAGGAAAATGCTCTTAAAGCAACTTGATTAAAGGGAAGCTACTGTGGGAGAGTGTAAAGCACCATTTCTTAAAGATGTCTCTGAATCTAAATGCAAAAAAATGAACTCCATTTGATTCATGGCTTTAAAGGTTAGCTATTGATAGTTTTCCAATGTTAGGAGATAAATTAGTTATGGTGTCAGAAATCCATAGAAGAAAAGGCTGACATAGTTCGGGGTGAGAGGATGAGTAAATATTTTCAGAAGAAATCAACAGACAACAAATGTGAAAAGATACCAGTAGAAAAGATGTGTGGAATATTAAGACATTAAAGCAGACCAAAGTTAGAGAGTGGAAGCATAACACAATTGAAGACAGCCAGTTTATTTTGATAAGGATTTGTCACGTTACAATTTCCCCACTGGCAAATGATTTCATTAAATAAAATTGCTTTGGCATGGTCGAGTAATAAACAGCATTGTTGTGATTCAGTCACTATTTTATGGTGGCTGTATATTTATCCAGATTGAGCATACTATGAACCAAAATGAATGGCTGCAGAGCACACGTCTGTCTCCCTTACTTTGCATTCAGGCTGTCTGCCCCAGGCTGGGAGTAGTACTCATACTCAGACTCTACTAGAAGCAAACATGTGTATTTTCTTAGTGATTAAAATATTTTATTTAGCAATGATATATTTTGTAAAAAAGTTTTAAAATTCTTGGTCATTTATTCATACCGAGTAGATACTAGAAGTATCAGTCTCTTTCTGTGGTTATTTGATGGTTTGCATTCTCCCAAGGAACAAAGACTTCAGTTTGTACTCATAGCCACGTAACTTCAATAAAATAGTCCCTGGATTTAGTACATGGAGATAATTTCAAAAGTGAAACATAAATACAACACTATTTATGGTAGTTTTTAGAGCTAGAGGCCTCTCTAGTTGGTGAGATAGTTGGTGCTATAAATACAATGAAAAAGTAGCAGGCTTAAAATTAAAAGACCAATATTTTCATAAGGAGGAAGCAGTCTCTTAAAATGAGAGCAAAATCATCACCTTAGATTATGACTTTTGCTTGTCATGGAAAATTTGATAAACAGGTGGAAAAGCTCCCAGAAATTAGACTTCTAAGGAAAGATAATATGAGAAAAAGACATTTTAAATTCAGATAAATATAGGACCACAAATCAGATGTCCCTTTAAATCTCAAATCTCTTATTGTACTATGTTACTTATCATTATAAGTGTTTTAAATCCAAATTTAAAAATCCTGCCTCATACAAATAGTGCCATATTCATGAGTAAATTTATTTTATTCAATTTTTATGTGCTTACAAGTCAATATGCAAACAAATAGCAAAATATGAATGGTAAAAGTATTTTCTTAACAGCAGTGAAAACATTTCAATATAGGATATCAAAGGGCATCTGGGGAGAAAATAAATTTTTGGATTTTATAACATTCTTAGCTTTGGGGGATATAAATATATTAATATTTAATTTACTCCTGTTGCTAAAAATATATTTTTGTGTCAAAATATTGCTTTCTTTAGTTCTAATCACTGTTTTACAAACATTGCAAATTTCTCATGATGTCATATAGATGTATTTAGAAAGCTACCACTCACAGGAAGACTTGCCAAATAAATATGCATTTCTACAACATAGCATATTCTTTAATGTATAAACAGCAATCCAATTCCTTCAGAACTCAGTAGAAGGAAGAAAAATGCAGTTAGTTGTAGGAGTGGTGAGAATGAAAAATAAAGCATCAAAAGTTAAAAGAGAAACAAGTATTATTATTATGGGAAAAAAGAAATAATAGATTAATAGATTAATACATGCATATTGAATATATATTGTAATGAAGAAAAATAAGCTAAGGTAAAATTCAAGGGCGTGAACAAACATCTTCAAGGTATACGCACATTTAAACAATCATATTAATAGGATTGTTACTAGTTATATTAACTAAGATAAATTATTTTGCAATAAGAGATGAAGGACCAGAACTGCAAAGGAAGAAAAGAGACTTGATACCTGAGACTTGGTGTGCAGATGGCAATAGTGTTTAGGTAGCAGTTAGGAGTCTCGTTTGCCTTGGAGAGTCTTTTTATAGACTCAATTATTTTTGTATTTAATAATCTTTAATCTCAATTAATGTTCAGAATAATAAGCACCAGTTTAAGGTAAACACTGCTATTTTGATGAGGCTAAATAGCTATAATTTGGAGAGCTATAAATTAAGGTAGATTGATAACTAATATTAAGATTTGGACAAATCAATTTTATTTTTTTGTGGTACCAGGGATTGAACTCAGGACCTTCAACTTTCCAGGAAAGCACATATTCTAATGAGTTATCTCCCTGGATCCCATGGGTGAAGCAAATTTGGATACCCATATGAGAACTAACCGGAAGACACATGACAATTTTCTTTTATAGTATTCAAGCATGTCATTAGAACTTTTGTAATTATTCAGATAAAGAAAAGCTACAAAGGTGAAAGCATTTCAAAAATAGAAAAAAGGTGGATGATGTTCAGAGTTTTAAATAAAATTGGCATGAGTCTTCTCAACAGCATTTGAGAAACAACAAAGTCATAGCTTCAGCCTGAATTCTGCAGAGCCAAAGAGGAAAGATTAAGGACATTTTCAAATATTCAGTTTTTTACAATTTATCTACAATGCATTTAAACTCACAGAGATTTTGGAAGTAGTTTTAAATAAAAAGAAAGGCCACATTTAAAAAGAATAAAAAGTGGGGTTATGGGAACAGGATATTCCATACAACAAAACATGAAATTCACAGAATAAGAGTATAAAAAAATCCTAGTTTGATGTCTGAAGTTTAAAGATGGGGATCTCAATGCAACATGTGTGAAGGAATTATTTGTAAAGATAATGATAATTTAGTTGATAGAAAAATAATCTCAATTAAAGCATCAAGAAAAATATTCTATAACAAAATAATACAACTACTTGTATTGCAATGACAGCTTTTTTACATACTTATTAAATAATACACTAGAGAAGCAAATCTCATGATGCTCATCCATTATATTCCTTGTGTACTTCACCTATAACAATTTCTGTAAATTTGTTGACTTGGAAGACTTGGCTTTTAGAGTAAAGTCAAGTAATTTCATAACACTTCTGGTCAGAGTGAAACAATACTCCCTGAATCCAAGATCTTCCTTTCATCTCAATTTTCTTGATGTTGTTATATTTCACTTACATGTTTTGTGTTCTGTTTAAATATTTCACAATTTCTAGCATGCCAAACATCACTGTTTTTGTTATTTTGTGAAATCTTAATGTAGAATTTCATGTTGATATTATACTGCCTCTCAATGCATATTTCCAGTATAACATTCATAATCAAACATCGTGATACTAATACATTAAAGAGAATACATTTTTCACATTCACCATTTTTATCATATGAAAATATTATGGTTCTATGTTACATCAATGCTAGAGTTGCCACATGTGTTACTCCTTCTTGTCCACACCTATCATACTTTGACCATGAAATTGCTTCACCTTCCTGAAATACAACATTGCTTCTCCTTCATACAGTCATTTTGCTTCAAGATACATCTATGTGATTTTATTCAAAAGTACTCTGCAGAGGAAAAAAATAAATGGAAATGTATGTGTGATTAAGAACAGGCTATTAGCATCAGAGGTTCAAGAGGTCATGATAGCTATCATATCCTAAGAGCATCCAGAGTCTGCACAGTTCTAGGAGCTTGGGAGGGATTCAGCAGGAGTCTTAGGCCAAAGAGAGTCGCTGGTATGAGACTGTGTGGAAAGTTTCCACCATAGAAGCAGCAGAAAGATACCCACTCAAGCAGAATGCAGCCTCAGAAGAACAGAACAAAGAGGGCAGGGAAAATGTCTCAGTAGAATAAGCACTTGCCTGGCAAGCGCAAAGGCCTGAGTTCAATCCCTGGTTCTGCCAAACAAAACAAACAAAACAAAAACTATGCAATAACATTCTCATTTTTTCCTTGTGTTCTACCCACGATGTAATCCACTGAGTGAAACTACTTACAATTTAGATGTCTTTTCCCCTCATTTTGTTGGCCTATGTGTTTGTAACTCTGCAAAATTCCCACCATGTATCCAGGAGCATGCTTTACTAATCTTCAGGGATTTTTTGGCCCAACATCCACATTTAACAATTAATGGTCATAATGATAATAGACTCTATCTCAAAACAAGAACTCAAATAAGAAAAAAATTATCCCAAATTCATATTCTGTTCCTCAGCTAGGTTTCATTTCATATTGGTTTTTATTCCAAATCCATAACACTGGTCTTTATTTGTCATTCTGTTCTATCATAGTTAACTGATAAAATAAGACTTTGTTTTTTCTATCCACAACAAACATTTTATTAAAGTTTAAAAATGTGTCTCACATCGTGGATGTCTCAGTTACTATTTTCTTGCTGTTGGGAGAAATATCCAACACCCAAGCTAAAAGAAGGAAAGATTTATTTAGCTCACATTTACTGGATGCTTCAGTCCATACTTGGCTGGCTCCAAGACAGACTGGCACATGATGTTGGAAAAGAGCAAGAACAAATGAGAGGAGTAGCAGCAACAATGGCTGAAGAGAGCAAGTTTATTTTCCTTAATTTGCATTCAGGCTGTCCAACCCAGACTGGGAGTAGTACTCATATCCATAATCCCTGCAGCACTCAACCTATAACCTTAGTGGATCATGAATTAATCACAAGCTCTAGGCATTTACCCCATGATTGCAGGAGGCTTTGGTGGGACAATACACATAAAGCATAGCAGTGGGTTAGTTCTTTGTATGTTCTTTGACCTTGTAGTCTTTGACCTGCTGAACTCTCTCTTATTCTCTCACCAGTCTCCTTGATATTGATATTTTTTCTACTAATACTACCATCCTTTGTTTCATCTTTGTTGGTAGATGAACGTAATCTATTGATCTTCAAGTTTTTGAAACACTACAGAATTCAGCTCTGAGAACTTTGCATATTTCACATACTAGGTGATCACATCTGGCACTCTGCACACATCTGCACACATACTATTTGTGGCTTTGAATGTTGAACCTAAAAATATAATTGGTTTTTATTTGAATGTGAATGTCTAATCAAATATGATAACTTGTCCAAAATAAACTTATGCCTTCAAACATCTCATCCCTGTGTCAGTATGCTATTTCCACTTACTCAAAAGTTACCTATCCACAAAACATTTTTTAAGGATGCTCTAAATTGACCGTGGTGATACTTTCCTTGGTGACCATGGGATTCTGCACCATCACATTCATCCAACCTCATACCATCTCACAACTGGACAAATATGAAGAAAAAATATGAAGAAAAGAATTAAAAGAAATTGAGAACCAGAGCACACATGTGGGTTTGAGCATAGTCATTGTCAAGGGTGGTCTATGTAGACCTCAGCAATAGAAAAGATTTCTCAAGGTGGGAAGAGTTTGTGAAGTGACAGCTGGAAGTATGACTGGAAAGACTTACTAAAGTGGAGGTTGTTAGAAGATAAGTGAGGTAAAAATGGGTCAATTAACTGCTAGAACTATATTTTATGTCAAATTATTATATAATGTGTATATAATTTTTGGTACATTAAGAAATTGGACTTCTACCCTGAGTAAAATAGGGAAACATTAAATAATTTAGAATAAAAGAGGTAAATGGAAGTTTGGTTTTAAATAAGTTACTCTGTATGCTTAATTGATTTTGTTATGCAAGCATTAACTAGAGGGAGAGCAGTTGGGAGAATACTAAAGAATCTATCCTTCAGGTGATTGGTGATTCTAGAAAGGTCAAGTGAGGACATGGAGAGTGCTTAGATACTGGATACACTGCCCTAAGGACTGTGTGCTAGATATGAGTCAAGAAAGCAGATCAAATTATGGTTCCAAAGATGTCCAGTTTAGGAACTTAAAGAATGGAGAGTTGGACTTCACTGGTGTAGAGTGGTTGCCAGTGAATGGCCATGCAATGGTCCACAAGCAATCAATTTGGGTGTGTGAAATGGCTATTTTACATCTGAATTTGAGGAAATTCGTGGACACCTGGATTTAAGATTTCTGGTAAATATTCAAACAGACAAACTAGTTTAAGATATAGAAATGACAAGAGTTATAAGTTGCAGGTCTAATTCTGAAGTCTTCAGTGTATGCTCATTGCTAAAAATCATCAGAATAGGTAACATTACCAAGGACAAAGTATGAATCCAAAGCAAAAAAGAAGAGAGACAGCTGTGATGGTTCATTTTTGCTCATCAACTTGATTAGAGTATAGGGATTTAGAAATTTGATGGGCTTGTCAGGGCCAGAGCTCATCAATGAATTAACACCTTTCTTTAGCTCCTATCTGTATTAGTATAAGACAATGGGATCCAGTGGAAGGAAGGAAGAAAGTTACTTGTGATAGCCTTTGGAAGAGTTTATGGTTTCTTGCTTTTTCTCTTCTCTGCTGCCTAGATGTTATAACATATACAGCTTTCTTCCCTCATGCATTTCCCTCTTGATGTCTCTTCCTTGCATCTAGAAAACCATGGACTGAAAAATGAACCTTTCCTACTCTCTTGTTTTCCCTTGTATTTGATAAAAATGACAAAAAGCTAGAAGGCAAAATCCTCCTCTTTTGACCCCTTCAGGAATGTAGGAGATGGAGAAGGTTGACTCAGAACTAAAAGTCTTTCAGGTAATGCAGAATGAGAAACTCATAAGTTAAGCAAAGCACAAGTTTTACAGATAATGTTGTAAAAGGCACTGGTGGAGAGGGGTTGGAGATGTGTAGGTGATGGCCTGCCCCACAGAAAGTAAGCTTAAGCATCATAAAAATTAAAGGAAGTGAGTAACCATGCTAGCAGTGAACCCTAGCCGCCATCCAGCCTGGCCCCCACTCCATGTCACTCCTATCATCCCACATTTCTGTCTGTACTTCAGAATGCTCTAGAGGTATAAAGGGACTCTTTACCAGGGGTCAGAGCATTGTGAGATGTGAAGTTTATGTTTGTGGCCCCTGGGCTCAAACAGCCATTCACTGGCTTCCTTGGTTATCAAGAAAACAACAATAAAAAAAGATCAGTAAGCCGAAGTTCTCAGTCTGATGTCTTAGTTATAGAGGTAGGCTGATTTTCTAAAAAATAACTATTGTTTTGATTCCTGCAATCATGGTCTGAGTCTTTGTTTCTAGGGTGAGCCAAGGTTCACAAGAAGTATATGGGTCCGATAAGGGGCAGCTCCTTCCAGTGCATCACGTTGTATGGTTACCTCTGTTATGCCAGCCACCCGGGTCACGTCCTCACACTATAGACAGCTAAGTTAGGTAGAAATATAGTAGGCAGTCAGACAAGGCTAGGCCCTTGAGAGAGCCAGGGCAGAGGATGAGAATGCATTAGGACTGTGACAGGAGGCCCATTTGATGATTAGAATGGATGTTCAGATTTACATATGTTCCTAAGTGATGAACGGAGGCTTGGGAGTATTTGTACCACCATTCTGAGATGACCCATTATCTTATTAGGGATGGGCCATCCTAAAACTAATACTTAAAGACTAAAGCTACAGATTATCAACCAAGGTTAAAGAGGACATGCATTTACCCTTGCTTCCATTAGTTCAAAATTACATAAGCAACAATTCTTGCAATCTTATTGGTTGACCACAATTTTGGCCATCAGGGGCCAGGGAGATGGTTCAGTGGAATAAGCCCTTCCTTGGCAAGTGCAAGGGCCTGAGTTCAATCCCCAATTCCACAAAAAAAAAAAAAAAAATTGACCAACATTGTATCTGCTTCGTGTTTTTGTTCTACAAAACTTCCTTTTAGAGGTGGACTCACTGATAACCTATTAGGTACTTCTCCTATCTCTCAGTAGCTAATCCTGTTCCCTGTTCCCTCATTCCTAACCCCCATTACTTTTCTCTAACAAATTTTCATACTCTTAAATTTGTTGTTCCTTAAAATGTATTCTTCAACTTTGGAGCATATTTAACATCTACCATCTCCTCTATATCATTATGTTGCCTGTTTCTCCCAATATCTACGAAACAATGCAAACTATAAATAATAGGAAAGGATTTTCATCAAGAGGTGGGAGAGTTAAAGAGAATCAACAATGAATTCTTTGGTGAAGAACTGGTGACGCTCTCGTACACCCTAAAAGAGAAAGTGCAGAACATTGTGCCAAGGAAAATGAACAGAATGTATCAAGAGGAAGGGAGCAGTGCACTGGCATTTGATTTTAGTGTATCAGGTACATTGGAGTGCTTTAAAGACACCTTACAAAGAGGTCGTTGGAAACAAAAGACATTTTTAAGACTTATAATAAACAATGTAAGAACTGTCAAACCATGAGAGGAGAAATGGAATTAATTGAGGTGTTATCATGGTTGATAACATGAAAATTAATTTTAAGTTTAATTAATTAACTAATTAATTAATTTCTGAAGACAGCCTAACTCTGTGGTACAGGTTTGCCTTGAACTCACTTACATTGTCTAGCTGTCCTCAAACTCATACCAGTCCTCCTACCTCAGCCTCCTAAATGCTGGTATTACAGGCATGCACTTATACACACAGATTACATTTTAAAATTAAATAAAGTAGAATTCACTTGGGTCTTTTTGGATATAATTCAGGAGGGGGCAAAACTTAACTTAGGGGATAAATAGAAGTATTACTAGAAAAATGTTGCCAAAGAAGTAAGTCATCACGAATCATAACAGAGACATTAACTTCATCCTGAACAAGGGAATTTAATGTTCTGTAGGAGAAAATGAAAATAAATACATGTGAGAGGAACTGTTGATTAATTTCATTTTTCCACTAAATAAGGAAGTAAGGTCACCTAGTATGAGAATGGTGGAGGGAGTGTCAGAACTAAACAGAAAAGGGGATACGAATGAATGACCATTTTGTATCTGAATATTCAAAATAGGATAAATGAATAGAAATATTTGTTCTAATACCATTGTGGACAGGATATCATGTCTGCATCTTGTGCAATGAATATCCACTAGGACAACAATATGCAATACATTAATTATTGAAATTGTCCTATTAATCAGTTTTGAAACTGTCTCACTGCTATTTGTTTCTCAATAAAATTATTTAAAAAAGAAGTGCTTGGGAGAGAGAGAACAAGCACACAAGAGACAGATGGTCCCTAAGAGAAGTGAGAAACCCCTGAAGGCCCAGGTGTTCTGGTCTCTGGTTTGCTCTGACATTACATTCCCAACTTACCTCTTTTTGGTGTATATTTGGCTGTCTTGATTTCTTAACTATTAGAAAATGCCAAGCACAATCCCGTCTTAAAGAGTCACAACTTATGCTCCTTCTTCTGAATATACATTCTTCTGGCCTCCATATAGTCCCTTTATTATATCATTGGACCTTTGTCTAACTGTGATGTCATTTCTAACCAATCACCTTATTCTCTTGTGCCACTCTATTCTATTTGTTCGCACCTGTGATTACTTGACTAACTAAGTTGTGTATTTATCACTGGTCTTTTCGATAGGATTGTATTTCCATGACAATTCCCAGATCTTAAAGAGGTATCTGGCAGTAGCATGGGGTCAATAAATATTTTGAGTCAATAAATAAATGTATGAATTAGAGGATGAATGAGTGATTTCTGGAAGAAGAGAGAGGAAGATGATGTCCAGCAGAGATAAATATCTGTATACTATACTAGGAAGTGCAGAACTTTCTGTGCTGGTTGATTGGCTTCAAAGGAGAAGCACTGTGGCAGAAAGGCTGGTGGAGCAAGGGTTCTCGGCTCTAGGTAGTGTGGATGTGGAGCACAGGAAAGGGCTATGGGAGGAAAAGGCCAGGCAGAGATCCTAAGTGGCCGTAACTGTAACCTACACTGCCACACCCAGAAGTAGATTTTAGGTGTTTAAGTCACCAAATAGGTAGCTCCCAGCTGATCACACTCATGACTTAGCTTCGCTGACATATGCATATAGCTCCAAATAATCCTAAGGGGGAGATACCACTGAGGCTCAGGGTGGATTGCATGTCATCACCATGATTTTAGTGTGAACACTTTGACATTGTCTGGATGGCCGTGCTCTCAAAGAGAAATTTATTTGAAAAAAAAAGTCTTATTTTTAACCTAATCCTTCATAAAGAAATAGAAGAAAAGTGCCACTTTTATAGGAAGATAAAGCAAGTGGACATTTTATGAAGGCACACTTTTAAATTAGATGAAGACATAAATCTGTGGCTGAAATTACCTGCAATATACAGACAATACTATAGCTCAAGACAATACAATAGAAATCAAGTAGAAAATTATTTGTCTATAAATCTTAATCTACTACAATTTTATTTTCTCTCATCTATTTGCTATGTGGCACTCCTGAATTTTAGGTGCTAGCTCTATTACTTGGAAATAGGCTTGCTCTAATAAAACTGACATTTCCAAAGGGCTGTTTTTGTAAAATCATGCGCCTGCTTTTGAGATTCCTAATTCAACATCTTTGACAGAGAGCCTCAGTTATTTGCAGGGTACAATAGCAGGAACAAAAGGGAAGGAAAAATAAAAGCAGCAAAGAGATGAGAGCAGGGATAATTTCTCAGATCTTTCTTCTTTCTCAATAATACAAAAAGTTCCAAAGTTTTGTTATTTTGAAACTGAATTTGAAAATTCTGCTCTGTCTTTGGTTTTCTATCAATAGCAGAAAAAAAAATAAGATTGTTAAATTGTTTTTAAACAAGTTTCCTCTTTAATAAAAAGCTTGATAATTGTTTCCACCACAGTTTCTGTCTCTGATAATTTATTAAATGTCATATATGCTTAATTTCCATACAGATTGTGAAAAGGCACTACATTTTCAACTAATGATGATAATCAGAAAGTACAGTGCTATGCCTGTGTCTAGATGTTTCCTCAAAGCTTTATACAGTCACAGGTGACACTCGTTTTGCTGTTGTTTTTGTTTTGTTTTTGCACCAAGGATCAAACTCAGGACCTTGCACTTGCCAGGCAAGCACTTATGCCACTGAACTACCCCCTTGGCCCCAAACATGGGGACTTCTTCAGAGGTGGCCAAATCTAGTGTGTGTGATTGATTCATCGTGTAAGAGTAGGATAATATTGCAAAGACTAAGGGTACATGGTTACTAAATCAGTGCACCATTTATGTAGGAGCTGCTTAATCTCAGTGGCCTGAACACATATGAGGAACATAAAGAGGCTTATCTCACCCCTTTCTTTCTTTGCTATCTTCTGTCTATCATGAACAGTTTCTCCTCTGCTATGCTTGTCTGCCATGCCTCCCTGTCTTGGAGACATCCAACTCTGGACTGAAATTTATACAAACTATAATCTAATTAAAACGTTCCACCTTTACTGCAGATATTAGGTAATTTGCCTCAGTAATGAAAAAAGAAGTTAGGGCAGAATATGGTGCCAGAGAAGTCGGGTAGTTGCTGTAAATGTATCTGACTATGTTTCAGGGAATGACTTGTGGGAGGAGCTAGGAAAAGTTCAGACATACTGGCTAAAAAGTCAGGCATGCAATGGCTGGGTCTTTATTGGACGAGAAATACTAGTCCAAGCTCAGAAGGACAGAATGCTGACAGAATACTGCCCATAAATATTGGGACTAGGAGGTTTCTTCTGGAAAAAAAAAGACTACACTGGCAGGGGCCCTCAAGTTTGGTAGAAAGTTTGTCTGAATTATGTTCATGTCCAGAGACTTTGGCTGAGCCAGATAAAAAGGCTACTGCATAAATTAATCTTTCAGAGGAAATTTCAAAGTAGTCTAATGCTGAGGCAGCGGCATGGATGCTACTGGGGGCTTCTAATGAGATTGATGTGAAGACTCATAACGTAAGAGGAAAGAAACCAGTAGAATGATGCAAAATGTTGTGAGTTTGGACAGAAAGGAAGCTCCAGTAAAGCTGTACTCTGCAAAGATGAACAGAAGTAAAAGTGGTCACTGCAGACTAGCACAAAAAAGAGAAATGCTTCAGAGGAAGACAACAGGGAAGTTTACAGGAAGTCATCACAAGAAGCCACAGGACTCTGGCCCTTGCAGAATCAGAGTTGCAAAAATGAAAGGCAAAATTTTCCCTGAGAAGAGAGCCACAATCCAACATTGGCAGTAACATGGGGCAGTTTTCATGGGATATTGTTCACAGGCATTCGATTCCTACATCCAAGAGAGAAAAAAGCCTGGCTATTCACGCATCTGGCAGCAGCCTTGGCATCATCCATGGTTTTAGGAGCATGCAGCATGCAAGAGTTGTGCGTTCATAGAAGTTTTCACCCATATTTCAGAAGTCCTTGGAAACTGGCAGTGTGCCCCTGAGAGGGCAGTGTGTGAAGCTGTGAATCATAAGTTGAAGGTACATCAGAGACCACAGAAGTTTGGAGAATATAGGAAAATGTATATTCTGAGAAAAAGTCCAAACTGGGGAGTAGAACCATTCCAAGAGTAAATCTGTAAGAGCTACAACCACCAGTAGTGGTATAGGGACAGACCTAACACCCTTTGTAGTTCATACCTTGCCACAGACTCCCTCAAGTTCTGGACTTAGAGCCACATGACTTAATGTTTGCCCTGCTGGGCACTAGACTTACTTTAGTCCCCTTCTTTGTATCCCCTTATTAGCAACTCTTGGAATGGAAATGTCTATGTTGTACCACTTAATATTTGTAGTGTTTAACTTTTCATTTGTATGCGGGCTCATCGCTAAGAGTTTGTCTTACATCTCAGAGGCCATTTTGGACTTGAAATTTTAAGCAGTGCTGAAACTGTTAGGAAACTTTTTTTTTTACATTTTTGTTTTATTTTATTTTAAAGAGTAAAAACAAATAGAAACAGATAAAATCAGAATAACAAGCAAAAGTGCACATGATATAACTTTCAAAACAGGGTTAAAAATTTGACAATGGTTGTTATAGTACATATTTTCATCACCATATCAGTTTTTCAGATTAACAGATATAGGTATGCAAAATTGGTCAAATAATTCAACATTAATGCTTACTTTCAATAAACTATTTTTTCTTGTTTTTTTAAAGTTTACATATATTTTTAAAATCTATTTTAAAGAGACTATTAGTTGATAAGACATTTATTTTTCTATTGTTTAATTTTTTGTATTTTAGGGAATGATCTACAGGTTGTTCAGGGTCGCAATACTAGGTCAGAGTTGTAGTGATATGCTTGTTTACAGCCTCCCAAGAGCTGAGATTACAGGTGTGCTCCACCGCACCCAGTCTCACTTGCCCTCTCAGGGCTCCCGGGGGCGGGGCTGGCACTGCAAACCCGGGGATCAAATCCCTGACTCCTGCGTCTGCTTGCAGACACTTTAATCCACTGAGCTATTTGGCTGACCCTTGATAAGACATTTAGAAGAATAATATGAGAAATATTCAACTGTGATTTTTGTATTGCACATTTATTTATTTTATATTTTATGTGTTTTGGTACAGTGTCTCATTACACAGCTCAGACATATAGTGATCCTCCTGCCTTTAGCCTCTCCAGCACGGGGATTACCAGCATACATTATCATGCCCTCTCTTGGTGGCCAACTCAGCACACCTGGGGGGATGGTGCAGCATGTGGTTCCAGGGATCGAACCTAATCCTTGTGCTTCTATCAGGTGCTTAGCCCTCTGAGCTATCTCACCGACTTTCGTATTGCACTTTGCTGTTTTCAAAGTAGTTGCTCAGACTTTAGATAATGGCATATAGAGTTAGTCAATGTGAAAATTTTAAACATTAACTGCTACTTGAAAAAATTGATAGAAATGAGTACTACAAGTATCTCAGCTATAGTGAATATATATTTGCACTTTTCCTCCTTCTTTTCCTCTTTCCCTTTCTTTTCTTCTTTATTGTTTATTCCTTATGTTCAGTTTCTTTCCATTTTGCTCTATCTGTTATTCTTTTGCAGTTTTATTTATTCTTTCAGGTTCTTACACTAAGGAGCAAATATGAAATTTGTACATTTAGGTCTGATTTATTTCATTAATGAATATATCCTCTAGTTGCATCCACTTACCTATAAGGACCTCAATTTTGTCTTTCCTTATAGCTGAGTAATACATTCTTAGATAAAAATACCACATCTTTTTTTTTTTTTTAAATCCATTCCTTAGGAGATGGGCATTTTGGTGTGATAAATTGTGCTGCCAAAATCATGGTGGCACATATATCACTGTGACACAATGTTTTTGGTTATTAAAAAAAAATGCCCAGAAGAGGAATAGCTGGGTTGAATGGGACTTTCACTCCTAGTTTTTATTTTATTTTATTTTTTTTGTCTTCAAAATTTGAGATTTTATTGGTTGTGTTGAGGATCTGTACACGTGATTCACTTTGTACACAATTCGTAACACACATGCCAAGAAAAGCCATGTATTGTTTTTCAGTTGTTCCAGTGACTTCCCAGCTGCAAATTTAGAAGCAAATTTTCTGTAAGAGGATTAAGTACCTGGTATCTTCAATTGCTGACAAAGTGTTACTTAAGTCCTACCAATTCACAATTTTGTACCACATACACTACATATTCAGATTTTTTGACTTTTCGCAGCACATTAACAAAATGAGGCAAACCAGACTACCACTACCAAAGTTGTTACAGAGTATACACGGTTCTGACAGGGCAACAGTTAGGATGTAGTTTTCTTTAGGAAACAATTCTACTAAAAACATGGGAATAGAAGTCATTTAAAGTATCTGAGACATATTAAATGCAGGACTGTAATTCCAAATTGCCATTTAGTATGCTTTGTATTGCAGGATATAAAACTGACCCCCACCTATGGAATGTTAAGCTGACACCCAAGACAGTCAAAACCTGACATAATTCAGTATCCCACTATTTCTGGTTGTACCAAAAAATAACCAGAGAATGATTTCACCTCTAAAAAAATCATTTACACTTAAAAAATGCGATGAGGTGGGATTCCTTCCTTTTAAAAAATGTTTCTAGAGCTACTAAAAATCTTGCATTTACAAAATGGTTGATAAAATATTCCTCTGGATTGTACAAGAAGGGAGACAGGGGGCACTGATAAGACACGGTGTGTGATTAATCAGACTTGGCTTCTTTCTCTTCTGCTTTATCAGAAGCTGCACTCTTCTCAGTTTTAGTTCCTCCATTCTCCGCAGGCAAATCTTCCTTGGTTTCTTGATCAGCCACTTCAGCCTGTTTGCCCTTGACTCCCCTTTTCCCTTTTGCCTGCACTTTTTTGTCTGAAGATTTATCCTTTCCTGCTGCCTTTTTTTGGCTCCGTTTCCACTTCAGTTGGAACAGGTTTAGCTGACAACCTCGCCGATCTCCTCTTCGGCTCCTCCTTCGCTGCCCCTTCGGCCGAGCTGACCTTCCTCTTGGGCATCTTGGCGGCGCGGAGGACGCGTGCGGAAGCTGCGGGTCGAGGTGCACGGGAGCCTCAGGGAGCTGCGCAGCTCAACCGCTGCCGTTCCTCCCGCCGCCAGAGCTCACTCCTAGTTTTTAGAGGTGGCTCCAGACTGGTTTCCATAGTGGTTATACCAGGCTATGATCCTAGCAATAGAAGACAAGTGTTCCATTTTCCTCCTAGTCTCTCCATCATTTGTTATTAGCTGCTTTGTTTATGACAGCCATTCTTTCTGCAGTGAGATGATATTTCAATGTTGTTTTGATTTGCATTTCTTGGATGACCAGTGCTATGGAACATTTTTCTTGTATATGTTTTCCACTTATATTTCTTCCCCTGAGAAGCATATATTCATCTCAGATGTCTATTTTTGGATTGAGTCTTTGAATTTCAGGGGCCTGATTTTCTTAGTTCTTTTTTTTTTTTTTTTTTTTTTTTTTTTTTTTTTTTTTTTTTTTTTTTTTTTTTTTTTTTTTTTTTTTTTTTTTTTTTTTTTTTTTTTTTTTTTTTTTTTTTTTT